>JARSSU010009994.1:0-16104 GCA_029619165.1 Eurosta solidaginis | reverse complement strand
TACCCATATCGTACAAACAAATTCTAGGGTCACCCCTGGTCCACCTTTATGGCGATATCTCGAAAAGGCGACCACCTATACAAACAACCACCACTCCCTTTTAAAACCTCATTAATACCTTTAATTTGATACCCATATCGTACAAACACATTCTAGAGTCACCCCTGGTCCACCTTTATGGCGATATCTCGAAACGGCGTCCACCTATGGAACAAGGACTACTCCCTTTTAAAATACTCATTAACACCTTTCTTTGATACCCATATTGTACAAACAAATTCTAGGGTCACCCCTGGTCCACCTTTATGGCGATATCTCGAAACGGCGTCCACCTATGGAACTGAGGATTACTCCCTTTTAAAATACTCATTAACACCTTTCATTTGATACCCATATCGTACAAACGCATTCTAGAGTCACCCCTGGTCCACCTTTATGGCGATATCTCGAAAAGGCGACCACCTATACAACAACCACCACTCCCTTTTAAAACCCTCATTAATACCTTTAATTTGATACCCATATCGTACAAACACATTCTAGAGTCACCCCTGGTCCACCTTTATGGCGATATTTCGAAACGGCGTCCACCTATGGAACTGAGGATTACTCCCTTTTAAAATACTCATTAACACCTTTCATTTGATACCCATATCGTACAAACACATTCTAGAGTCACCCCTGGTCCACCTTTATGGCGATATCTCGAAAAGGCGACCACCTATAGAACAAGCACCACTCCCTTTTAAAACCCTCATTAATACCTTTCATTTGATACCCATATCGTACAAACACATTCTAGAGTCACCCCTGGTCCACCTTTATGGCGATATCTCGAAAAGGCGACCACCTATACAACAACCACCACTCCCGTTTAAAACCCTCATTAATACCTTTATTTGATACCCATATCGTACAAACACATTCTAGAGTCACCCCTGGTCCACCTTTATGGCGATATCTCGAAACGGCGTCCACCTATGGAACTAGGACTACTCCCTTTTAAAATACTCATTAACACCTTTCATTTGATACCCATATCGTACAAACACATTCTAGAGTCACCCCTGGTCCACCTTTATGGCGATATCTCGAAAAGGCGACCACCTATACAACAACCACCACTCCCTTTTAAAACCCTCATTAATACCTTTAATTTGATACCCATATCGTACAAACACATTCTAGAGTCACCCCTGGTCCACCTTTATGGCGATATCTCGAAAAGGCGACCACCTATAGAACAAGCACCACTCCCTTTTAAAACCCTCATTAACACCTTTAATTTGATACCCATATCGTACAAACACATTCTAGAGTCACCCCTGGTCCACCTTTATGGCGATATCTCGAAACGGCGTCCACCTATGGAACTAAGGATCACTCCCTTTTAAAATACTCATTAACACCATTCGTTTGATACCCATATCGTACAAACAAATTCTAGGGTCACCCCTGGTCCACCTTTATGGCGATATCTCGAAACGGCGTCCACCTATGGAACTAAGGATTACTCCCTTTTAAAATACTCATTAACACCTTTCATTTGATACCCATATCGTACAAACGCATTCTAGAGTCACCCCTGGTCCACCTTTATGGCGATATCTCGAAAAGGCGACCACCTATACAACAACCACCACTCCCTTTTAAAACCCTCATTAATACCTTTAATTTGATACCCATATCGTACAAACACATTCTAGAGTCACCCCTGGTCCACCTTTATGGCGATATTTCGAAACGGCGTCCACCTATGGAACTGAGGATCAGTCCCTTTTAAAATACTCATTAACACCTGTCATTTGATACCCATATTGTACAAACAAATTCTAGGGTCACCCCTGGTCCACCTTTATGGCGATATCTCGAAAAGGCGACCACCTATACAACAACCACCACTCCCTTTTAAAACCCTCATTATACCTTTAATTTGATACCCATATCGTACAAACACATTCTAGAGTCACCCCTGGTCCACCTTTATGGCGATATTTCGAAACGGCGTCCACCTATGGAACTAAGGATTACTCCCTTTTAAAATACTCATTAACACCTTTCATTTGATACCCATATCGTACAAACGCATTCTAGAGTCACCCCTGGTCCACCTTTATGGCGATATCTCGAAAAGGCGACCACCTATACAACAACCACCACTCCCTTTTAAAACCCTCATTAATACCTTTAATTTGATACCCATATCGTACAAACACATTCTAGAGTCACCCCTGGTCCACCTTTATGGCGATATTTCGAAACGGCGTCCACCTATGGAACTAAGGATTACTCCCTTTTAAAATACTCATTAACACCTTTCATTTGATACCCATATCGTACAAACGCATTCTAGAGTCACCCCTGGTCCACCTTTATGGCGATATCTCGAAAAGGCGACCACCTATACAACAACCACCACTCCCTTTTAAAACCCTCATTAATACCTTTAATTTGATACCCATATCGTACAAACACATTCTAGAGTCACCCCTGGTCCACCTTTATGGCGATATCTCGAAACGGCGTCCACCTATAGAACTAAGCACCACTCCCTTTTAAAATACTCATTAACACCTTTCATTTGATACCCATATCGTACAAACACATTCTAGAGTCACCCCTGGTCCACCTTTATGGCGATATCTCGAAAAGGCGACCACCTATACAACAACCACCACTCCCTTTTAAAACCCTCATTAATACCTTTAATTTGATACCCATATCGTACAAACACATTCTAGAGTCACCCCTGGTCCACCTTTATGGCGATATCTCGAAACGGCGTCCACCTATGGAACTAAGGATTACTCCCTTTTAAAATACTCATTAACACCTTTCATTTGATACCCATATCGTACAAACGCATTCTAGAGTCACCCCTGGTCCACCTTTATGGCGATATCTCGAAAAGGCGACCACCTATACAACTACCACCACTCCCTTTTAAAACCCTCATTAATACCTTTAATTTGATACCCATATCGTACAAACACATTCTAGAGTCACCCCTGGTCCACCTTTATGGCGATATCTCGAAAAGGCGACCACCTATACAACTACCACCACTCCCTTTTAAAACCCTCATTAATACCTTTCATTTGATACCCATATCGTACAAACACATTCTAGAGTCACCCCTGGTCCACCTTTATGGCGATATCTCGAAAAGGCGACCACCTATAGAACTAAGCACCACTCCCTTTTAAAATACTCATTAATACCTTTCATTTGATACCCATATCGTACAAACACATTCTAGAGTCACCCCTGGTCCACCTTTATGGCGATATCTCGAAAAGGCGACCACCTATACAACAACCACCACTCCCTTTTAAAACCCTCATTAATACCTTTAATTTGATACCCATATCGTACAAACACATTCTAGAGTCACCCCTGGTCCACCTTTATGGCGATATTTCGAAACGGCGTCCACCTATGGAACTAAGGATTACTCCCTTTTAAAATACTCATTAACACCTTTCATTTGATACCCATATCGTACAAACGCATTCTAGAGTCACCCCTGGTCCACCTTTATGGCGATATCTCGAAAAGGCGACCACCTATACAACAACCACCACTCCCTTTTAAAACCCTCATTAATACCTTTAATTTGATACCCATATCGTACAAACACATTCTAGAGTCACCCCTGGTCCACCTTTATGGCGATATTCGAAAACGGCGTCCACCTATGGAACTGAGGATACTCCCTTTTAAAATACTCATTAACACCTTTCATTTGATACCCATATCGTACAAACGCATTCTAGAGTCACCCCTGGTCCACCTTTATGGCGATATCTCGAAAAGGCGACCACCTATACAACAACCACCACTCCCTTTTAAAACCCTCATTAATACCTTTAATTTGATACCCATATCGTACAAACACATTCTAGAGTCACCCCTGGTCCACCTTTATGGCGATATCTCGAAACGGCGACCACCTATAAACAACCACCACTCCCTTTTAAAACACTCATTAACACCTTTCATTTGATACCCATATCGTACAAACACATTCTAGAGTCACCCCTGGTCCACCTTTATGGCGATATCTCGAAAAGGCGACCACCTATACAACAACCACCACTCCCGTTTAAAACCCTCATTAATACCTTTAATTTGATACCCATATCGTACAAACACATTCTAGAGTCACCCCTGGTCCACCTTTATGGCGATATTTCGAAACGGCGTCCACCTATGGAACTGAGGATTACTCCCTTTTAAAATACTCATTAACACCTTTCATTTGATACCCATATCGTACAAACGCATTCTAGAGTCACCCCTGGTCCACCTTTATGGCGATATCTCGAAAAGGCGACCACCTATACAACAACCACCACTCCCTTTTAAAACCCTCATTAATACCTTTAATTTGATACCCATATCGTACAAACACATTCTAGAGTCACCCCTGGTCCACCTTTATGGCGATATCTCGAAACGGCGTCCACCTATGGAACTGAGGATTACTCCCTTTTAAAATACTCATTAACACCTTTCATTTGATACCCATATCGTACAAACGCATTCTAGAGTCACCCCTGGTCCACCTTTATGGCGATATCTCGAAAAGGCGACCACCTATACAACAACCACCACTCCCTTTTAAAACCCTCATTAATACCTTTAATTTGATACCCATATCGTACAAACACATTCTAGAGTCACCCCTGGTCCACCTTTATGGCGATATTTCGAAACGGCGTCCACCTATGGAACTGAGGATTACTCCCTTTTAAAATACTCATTAACACCTTTCATTTGATACCCATATCGTACAAACGCATTCTAGAGTCACCCCTGGTCCACCTTTATGGCGATATCTCGAAACGGCGTCCACCTATAGAACTAAGCACCACTCCCTTTTAAAATACTCATTAACACCTTTCATTTGATACCCATATCGTACAAACACATTCTAGAGTCACCCCTGGTCCACCTTTATGGCGATATCTCGAAACGGCGTCCACCTATGAACTGAGGATTACTCCCTTTTAAAATACTCATTAACACCTTTCATTTGATACCCATATCGTACAAACGCATTCTAGAGTCACCCCTGGTCCACCTTTATGGCGATATCTCGAAAAGGCGACCACCTATACAACAACCACCACTCCCTTTTAAAACCCTCATTAATACCTTTAATTTGATACCCATATCGTACAAACACATTCTAGAGTCACCCCTGGTCCACCTTTATGGCGATATCTCGAAACGGCGTCCACCTATGGAACTAAGGATTACTCCCTTTTAAAATACTCATTAACACCTTCGTTTGATACCCATATTGTACAAACAAATTCTAGGGTCACCCCTGGTCCACCTTTATGGCGATATCTCGAAACGGCGTCCACCTATGGAACTGAGGATTACTCCCTTTTAAAATACTCATTAACACCTTTCATTTGATACCCATATCGTACAAACGCATTCTAGAGTCACCCCTGGTCCACCTTTATGGCGATATCTCGAAAAGGCGACCACCTATACAACAACCACCACTCCCTTTTAAAACCCTCATTAATACCTTTAATTTGATACCCATATCGTACAAACACATTCTAGAGTCACCCCTGGTCCACCTTTATGGCGATATTTCGAAACGGCGTCCACCTATGGAACTGAGGATTACTCCCTTTTAAAATACTCATTAACACCTTTCATTTGATACCCATATTGTACAAACACATTCTAGGGTCACCCCTGGTCCACCTTTATGGCGATATCTCGAAAAGGCGACCACCTATACAACAACCACCACTCCCTTTTAAAACCCTCATTAATACCTTTAATTTGATACCCATATCGTACAAACACATTCTAGAGTCACCCCTGGTCCACCTTTATGGCGATATTTCGAAACGGCGTCCACCTATGGAACTGAGGATTACTCCCTTTTAAAATACTCATTAACACCTTTCATTTGATACCCATATCGTACAAACGCATTCTAGAGTCACCCCTGGTCCACCTTTATGGCGATATCTCGAAAAGGCGACCACCTATACAACAACCACCACTCCCTTTTAAAACCCTCATTAATACCTTTAATTTGATACCCATATCGTACAAACACATTCTAGAGTCACCCCTGGTCCACCTTTATGGCGATATCTCGAAAAGGCGACCACCTATAGAACAACCACCACTCCCTTTTAAAACCCTCATTAATACCTTTAATTTGATACCCATATCGTACAAACACATTCTAGAGTCACCCCTGGTCCACCTTTATGGCGATATTTCGAAACGGCGTCCACCTATGGAACTGAGGATTACTCCCTTTTAAAATACTCATTAACACCTTTCATTTGATACCCATATCGTACAAACGCATTCTAGAGTCACCCCTGGTCCACCTTTATGGCGATATCTCGAAAAGGCGACCACCTATACAACAACCACCACTCCCTTTTAAAACCCTCATTAATACCTTTAATTTGATACCCATATCGTACAAACACATTCTAGAGTCACCCCTGGTCCACCTTTATGGCGATATTTCGAAACGGCGTCCACCTATGGAACTGAGGATTACTCCCTTTTAAAATACTCATTAACACCTTTCATTTGATACCCATATCGTACAAACGCATTCTAGAGTCACCCCTGGTCCACCTTTATGGCGATATCTCGAAAAGGCGACCACCTATACAACAACCACCACTCCCTTTTAAAACCCTCATTAATACCTTTAATTTGATACCCATATCGTACAAACACATTCTAGAGTCACCCCTGGTCCACCTTTATGGCGATATTTCGAAACGGCGTCCACCTATGGAACTGAGGATTACTCCCTTTTAAAATACTCATTAACACCTTTCATTTGATACCCATATCGTACAAACAAATTCTAGAGTCACCCCTGGTCCACCTTTATGGCGATATCTCGAAAAGGCGACCACCTATAGAACAACCACCACTCCCTTTTAAAACCCTCATTAATACCTTTAATTTGATACCCATATCGTACAAACACATTCTAGAGTCACCCCTGGTCCACCTTTATGGCGATATTTCGAAACGGCGTCCACCTATGGAACTAGAGGATTACTCCCTTTTAAAATACTCATTAACACCTTTCATTTGATACCCATATCGTACAAACGCATTCTAGAGTCACCCCTGGTCCACCTTTATGGCGATATCTCGAAAAGGCGACCACCTATACAACAACCACCACTCCCTTTTAAAACCCTCATTAATACCTTTAATTTGATACCCATATCGTACAAACACATTCTAGAGTCACCCCTGGTCCACCTTTATGGCGATATCTCGAAAAGGCGACCACCTATAGAACTAAGCACCACTCCCTTTTAAAAACCTCATTAACACCTTTAATTTGATACCCATATCGTACAAACACATTCTAGAGTCACCCCTGGTCCACCTTTATGGCGATATCTCGAAACGGCGTCCACCTATGGAACTAAGGACTACTCCCTTTTAAAATACTCATTAACACCTTCGTTTGATACCCATATTGTACAAACAAATTCTAGGGTCACCCCTGGTCCACCTTTATGGCGATATCTCGAAACGGCGTCCACCTATGGAACTGAGGATTACTCCCTTTTAAAATACTCATTAACACCTTTCATTTGATACCCATATCGTACAAACGCATTCTAGAGTCACCCCTGGTCCACCTTTATGGCGATATCTCGAAAAGGCGACCACCTATACAACAACCACCACTCCCTTTTAAAACCCTCATTAATACCTTTAATTTGATACCCATATCGTACAAACACATTCTAGAGTCACCCCTGGTCCACCTTTATGGCGATATTTCGAAACGGCGTCCACCTATGGAACTGAGGATTACTCCCTTTTAAAATACTCATTAACACCTTTCTTTGATACCCATATTGTACAAACACATTCTAGAGTCACCCCTGGTCCACCTTTATGGCGATATCTCGAAAAGGCGACCACCTATACAACAACCACCACTCCCTTTTAAAACCCTCATTAATACCTTTAATTTGATACCCATATCGTACAAACACATTCTAGAGTCACCCCTGGTCCACCTTTATGGCGATATCTCGAAAAGGCGATCCACCTATAGAACTAAGCACCACTCCCTTTTAAAATACTCATTAACACCTTTCATTTGATACCCATATCGTACAAACACATTCTAGAGTCACCCCTGGTCCACCTTTATGGCGATATCTCGAAAAGGCGACCACCTATACAACAACCACCACTCCCTTTTAAAACCCTCATTAATACCTTTAATTTGATACCCATATCGTACAAACACATTCTAGAGTCACCCCTGGTCCACCTTTATGGCGATATCTCGAAACGGCGTCCACCTATGGAACTGAGGATTACTCCCTTTTAAAATACTCATTAACACCTTTCATTTGATACCCATATCGTACAAACAAATTCTAGAGTCACCCCTGGTCCACCTTTATGGCGATATCTCGAAAAGGCGACCACCTATACAACAACCACCACTCCCTTTTAAAAACCCTCATTAATACCTTTAATTTGATACCCATATCGTACAAACACATTCTAGAGTCACCCCTGGTCCACCTTTATGGCGATATCTCGAAAAGGCGACCACCTATACAACAACCACCACTCCCTTTTAAAACCCTCATTAATACCTTTCATTTGATACCCATATCGTACAAACACATTCTAGAGTCACCCCTGGTCCACCTTTATGGCGATATCTCGAAAACGGCGTCCACCTATGAAACTAAGCACCACTCCCTTTAAAATACTCATTAACACCTTTCATTTGATACCCATATCGTACAAACACATTCTAGAGTCACCCCTGGTCCACCTTTATGGCGATATTTCGAAACGGCGTCCACCTATGGAACTAAGGATTACTCCCTTTTAAAATACTCATTAACACCTTTCATTTGATACCCATATCGTACAAACGCATTCTAGAGTCACCCCTGGTCCACCTTTATGGCGATATCTCGAAAAGGCGACCACCTATACAACAACCACCACTCCCTTTTAAAACCCTCATTAATACCTTTAATTTGATACCCATATCGTACAAACACATTCTAGAGTCACCCCTGGTCCACCTTTTATGGCGATATCTCGAAACGGCGTCCACCTATGGAACTAAGGATCTACTCCCTTTTAAAATACTCATTAACACCTTTCATTTGATACCCATATCGTACAAACACATTCTAGAGTCACCCCTGGTCCACCTTTATGGCGATATCTCGAAAGGCGACCACCTATAGAACTAAGGCACCACTCCCTTTTAAAATACTCATTAACACCTTTCATTTGATACCCATATCGTACAAACACATTCTAGAGTCACCCCTGGTCCACCTTTATGGCGATATCTCGAAAAGGCGACCACCTATAGAACAAGCACCACTCCCTTTTAAAAACCCTCATTAATACCTTTAATTTGATACCCATATCGTACAAACACATTCTAGAGTCACCCCTGGTCCACCTTTATGGCGATATCTCGAAACGGCGTCCACCTATGGAACTAAGGACTACTCCCTTTTAAAATACTCATTAACACCTTTCATTTGATACCCATATTGTACAAACAAATTCTAGAGTCACCCCTGGTCCACCTTTATGGCGATATCTCGAAAACGGCGTCCACCTATAGAACTAAGGACCCACTCCCTTTTAAAATACTCATTAACACCTTTCATTTGATACCCATATCGTACAAACGCATTCTAGAGTCACCCCTGGTCCACCTTTATGGCGATATCTCGAAAAGGCGACCACCTATACAACAACCACCACTCCCTTTTAAAACCCTCATTAATACCTTATTTGATACCCATATCGTACAAACACATTCTAGAGTCACCCCTGGTCCACCTTTATGGCGATATTTCGAAACGGCGTCCACCTATAGAACTAAGGCCCACTCCCTTTTAAAATACTCATTAACACCTTTCATTTGATACCCATATCGTACAAACAAATTCTAGAGTCACCCCTGGTCCACCTTTATGGCGATATCTCGAAACGGCGTCCACCTATGGAACTAAGGACTACTCCCTTTTAAAATACTCATTAACACCTTTCATTTGATACCCATATCGTACAAACAAATTCTAGAGTCACCCCTGGTCCACCTTTATGGCGATATCTCGAAAACGGCGTCCACCTATGGAACTAGGACCCACTCCCTTTTAAAATACTCATTAACACCTTTCATTTGATACCCATATCGTACAAACGCATTCTAGAGTCAACCCTGATCCACCTTTATGGCGATATCCCTAAATGGCGTCCACCTATAGAACTATGGCCCACTCCCTCATAAAATACTCTTTAATGCCTTTCATTTGATACACATGTCATACAAACACATTCCAGGGTTCCCTCGGTTCATTTTCCTACATGGTTATTTTCCCTTATGTTGTCACCATAGCTCTCAACTGAGTATGTAATGTTCGGTTACACCCGAACTTAGCCTTCCTTACTTGTTTTTTTTGTTTTGGGTGTGGAGTTAGATTTGCGCTTACATGTGGGTGGGTGTAGAGAATTCTTCGCTTAGCGAGTTATTAAACGCACGCTTTTCTTTAAGCGGGCTGAAAAGGTGGAAGTACAGTTCAGGTAAATTTATCTATGACATATATACGACATAAGACCGCTATATATAATCCACAGAGCTCGATCTCGTGGAGCAATACTTCTCGGTATGGGGGAGTCCTGAATGTAAGCATAAGGTGTAAGCATAAGCGTAGGCATAGTCCTTGTAAGTGGTAAGCTATACGAGGGATAAATGTCGAATGTAAATTCAGGCGTAGTTTGGGGTATTGGTATGCTGTATGGAGTAGCGCAGAATCTAAGCGTAAGTGTAGCCACTACACAGCAACAGGAATCTTCAAATGAAACGGAATCCGAAGCCGGAACCGAATCCAATACCGAACCCGGAAACGTAACCAAACCTGAACTGGAACAGAAACCGAAACCAGACCCGAAGCCGAAAACGGAACCGTATCGGAAACCGAATCCGGACGACGTTTTATCAATATTTTATTTTATAGCCGTTTGTTATAGGCGTGCTATCGACGAGGTATTGACTACTTTAGAAGTCTATAAATTATCTATCGAAAGCAAGGGTTACACAGGTTTGCAGCCAAAATGCACCAGAAACGCCATTATGAAATTCCTATGTAAAATCACCCCCTGATTCCGAAAATCAAGGTTATATTTAATTCTATTGTAACTATTTGGAGATATTACGAAAAAACGTTTTTTCAATTGGGTCCACTTAACGACATATATCTCAAGAACGAATTGAGCAATTCTAAAACGGTTTGAAGCTTTTAAAATTTAATAAAATTTGCTATAAACTGTGCATGCAACACTTTTTGCTAGGCCCTGCAAATTCAAAGATAACGAACAGTCATTACGTATTTTTTCAATTTTTTTTTGTAAAAATATAAACTCGAAAACTTTTTATTGTTTTGCAGATTTTTTTCTCTCTAAGATCTGTTTCGTTACAAAAAAAAAGCTTTCATTCAACAAAATCGATGAACTAATACAAAAGTTATAAGCATTCCAATAAATATATCAATATAGTAAAACTTAAGTACCCTACAAATAATAGCATATGTACATATGATTCTGTCTAAACTCTATGATCTTATTTTATAATTGAAAAAGTTATGTGTCTTGTTTTGACGCTTATTTAGATCAGGATCGGGTTCTCTTATGAGAAATCAACAGTAGTTACCCATCATAGCGACATCCCACAATCCTTGATAACGACTTTCAATCATTTTAATTTGCTGGTGAAACCTTTCGTCATGCTCGTAACTTTCGTCACCAAGATTTTGCGGGAAATAATTTAAATGGGAGTGTAGAAAATGAATTTTTAAAGACTTTGTAACTCCTGAAAGAAAATAAAAAAGTATATTAGATAAATACATAAGTGACACATTAGTATATAATTTTCTTAGGGCAGAACACATTTTTTGTTAACATTTTTCTCGTTCTCATTTGTTCGGAACTGGACGATGAATTCAGATTTAGGGCTATATATTCTCATGTAAATTTAAAAATTTTCATACAAATTTTTTGTTTATCGGGCAGATAGGTTTTAAAGTTAACTGAGAAAACGGCCCTCGGCTATCCCATTTGCATAGAAAGCAACAGTATTTTGTGTATCCACTTTGTGGACCACATAGCATTCCAACGACTTTAAGATCGGCACATATTTTCCAATCATGTTCTTCGTATTTGATTAATTTGAGCAATTTTTTCATTAGTATTTACTGCACGCGCGATCGGGATAGACGGCTTTTGGTTGCCAATGTGCAATAATACGGCCTTTAAACTTAATTTATTGCTGTCATGAACACTTTTTGAATCATATGGTTCACCAAACTGTTTGAATAGACCAGCAATGTCTTTGCAGTAACAAACACTGTCCTCCTTCGTATAGTACTTGGAAAATTGTTCGTGACGAGTTCTATAATATGTTACCTTAACATCGGATGAAACAAATTTAAATTGTTGCATACGAGAGGCGTGTAGTTCAGCCTTTTCCTTTGACAATTCCATATCCCTTATCCAATCATTGAGTTGTGCTTATGACAAAGAGTTTTCTTTCGTTTTCCGTTTGATATCCAGTACAACATGATGCCGCGTAATCAGATACTGCTGTTGACAATGAAACTGGTGCCGGAACTAAAGTTAAATTTGATTCTGGCAATGTAGCTTCCGTTGAATTTAGTTCTGGTAATGACACTGTAGATCCGCTCGCATAGGTTACTTTTCTTGACTTTCCAGCCCCAAGTACTTTTGTAGTACAAATATAGCAGTCCGTTGAATGGCAAGTTGGTTCCCTCCACTTCATTGGTGTAATAAATTTCATATGTCGCCTAAATAGATAGTTTCAGAACTTAGTCAGCTATGTGGTGCACACAGTATTCGGTGTCCATGGTTTTTCATTGTCTTTAGGCTCAATTCCAAATACTAAGAGTACTTTCAATGGATTTGAAAACACACGTCGCATCGTTTTAACGATAAATTGACCGCAGATGAAACAGAACACATCTGGATCATTTGTACACAAACTCTCGCGCCCTTTTATTCATATTATATTTTTAAGTAAATGACGGGTTATAAACTGCAATTATAAACTGAACAGTATCCGGCGAGCCTTGCAGATATTATGAAGGAACAAGGCGCATGTACTATTATTTATAATTAGATCAAGTAAAAATTCAAGCCTACCTAGACAAAAAGGTTCCCTAGTTCTACAAAGAAAACACTACCTGCCTTAAAAATATGCTCTTGCTTAAAATGTACCTGGGTTTGAGAAAACGACACTAACAGTTTTTTGTATCTAATAACCCTTCGAAAATCTACCTGCTAACTAACTGATATACGAATACTAACACATATATACCAGTAGGGTACTTAAGTATTAAATGGATATATTTACTTGAATGCTTATAACTTTTGCATTAGTCCATCGATTTTGTTGAGTGAAAGTTTATTTGTTTTGTAATAAAACAGAGTTTCGAGAGAAAAAAATTTGCAAAAAAAGAAAAAGTTTTCGAGATCCTTCCTCGCAAAGTACACATTTTTTTATATTTTACAAAAAAAATTGAAAAAATTCGTAATGGTTGTTCGTTATCTTTGAATCTGCAGGGCCTAGCAAAAGGTGTTGTATGCGCAGTTTATAGCAAATTTTATTACCTTTTAAAAGCTTCAAACAGGTTGAGAATTGTTTAATTCTTTCTTGAGATATATATGATTAAGTGGACCCATTTTTTTTTGTGAAAAAACGGTAATTCGTAAATATCTCAAAAACGTTACCATAGAATTAAAAATAAACTTGATTTTCGGAATAAGGGGGTGATTTTACATAGGAATTTCATAATGCTGTCTCTGCTGCAGAAAAAAATTGGAATTTGTGATCCAGTGTTATCAATGAGTTACTGATTTCTTATAGACGAGTTAGCGGCCTTTTATTGACTAGTTATCGACTTACTATAGTAGAGTTGACTATTTATTAATTTTTTTATTGCAAATTTATAAGTTAGTATAAAATGTTATAAAGTATTTATCGAAAAGTTTTCGATTCATTATCGAAAGGTAATCGATGAGCTTAAAAAGTTATCGATTTATTATCGAAAAATTGTTCAATTGTTATGGAAAAGTTATCGTGATGTTATCGAAACGGTAATAGCTTGTTATCAATTTGTTATCAACAAATTATCAATTAGATATGAAAGAGTGATCGATTTTTCATCGGAGTGTTACAAATTTGCTATCGACCACACATCGAATCGTTACGAAATAAATACCGGTAAGACTACTAAAAATTCTGTGAGTAATCTGCAACGCCAATACCAAGCCGGTACGATGAGATAACTCTAAGGGAGGCACAAATTAAAAGATATTTAGGAGTGACTCCAGTCAGCAAGTAATTGTAAAGGGTTCGTAGAAGAGAAGAGAGTGATGAGTACCTTCAAATATTTGTATGCATGTGAGAGAATGTTGAGGTGATTGTGGTGCCTAAAGGCTTACAGCCCTCCCTGCCTCATTTTGTGTGTACAGCGATAGCTATAAATACGAAAAAATTGCCAGGAATAGATGAACAAAAGCTTCGCTGTTTATCTTTGGTAAATGCATGAAGGCGCACGGGAAGAAAAAGTACTTACTCTATCAACTCCTGAATTAGATAATAGTGGAATAGGAAGACCACCACTGAGTTGTGAAAAATAATAAGATTAAGATTTGCTTTGCTGCTCTAATTTGACGCGGTTCATCCCAAAACATCAATAAGTATCGTATTCAGGTATACAAACGGCTACCCTTGGCCTAGTTGGTTTGTATTATTTGTACTTAACCGAGCATGTAAAGTACAAAGTAGCGAATGTGATCAGTTAACTGAAGCTGGATCAACTGATCACATTCGGTAAGAACCTTGCGTAGCTGCTAAAGGCAAACACCGCTGAACATATAACCATTTCACAAATTCATTCCATATCGACAACAAGGCACGGATTCAAATTTTTCCTTCAGTAATTGGGCATCAAATTCTCATCAAACAAGTAATTTCAGCACAAATAAATCCAATTTTGCAATCACTTGCCGACTAATCCCCGTTAGCGTTCGTTAGTTTATCCATTTCCTTCACTTGCAAATCGATTTCTTCCACTTGAATAGTAATAATCGTAAGATATACCCACAGAAAACGCATAATGATATACGATTTATATCGACGACAAACTTCCACTGAACTTTCCACTTGAGAAGGCGAAAATGCTGCAAACCAAATTCCACCCTCCAAATCTATAACCCTCCCCAATGATAAGTCATTGCAATTGCAGGTGTAAGGCTACAACAAAAAATAAAAAATTAAAACAAATAGGTGTTTAACCTTGAACTTTATCAAAGTCGGATAATAATATAATACACGGAGAAGTGCCGACAAATGAGGAATGCTAATAAAAAGTAAACGACCAAGAAAGTGACAAATTGACATTGGCGTCGTAAAGGAAATCAACGCAGATTAGTTAGGAGTGACTGGTTCGTGCTAAGGGGATGGTATAAATGGCTATGCAGCTTTGGGCTAAAAATTCAAAGTCAATGGCAAAATGAAGCGGATATGCAACTAATTTAGATGCTGACAAATGAAAGGATGTACGGTGTGAACTTGTAGGAGAAGAAGAAGAAAATTTAATTGATGCAAAATATATATATTTTATGTGGTGAAAGAAAAATTACAGAAGGCGGTTGAAAATAGAGTAGCAGTAAGAAGAACGAAGCGTACCAACAAGGAACGTGCCAGCGAAGTAAGACTAAGTTTAGAATATAAATGAATGTCACTACTTTATAAATAATTCATTTTCACGTGAACAGTGGCAGTGTTAATTTTTTTTTCACGTCATAGTGAGAAAATGCAATTTATTATTAATTTTAAATTATTATTAAATTTATTAAATTGCATTTCCATAAGATTTATATCAAAGTTAATTCAAATCAAGGAATGCAACCAGAGCCGAAGCAGTGATCAATTAGTACAAACTAATTTTTTGACAAGTAAGGGTGTCCTAAGTTCGGGTCGAG
>JARSSU010009993.1:0-42872 GCA_029619165.1 Eurosta solidaginis | reverse complement strand
TCTTCGTACTCGCCATCGCAACGCGTAGAGGTCCCTAAAGCTTTCGCAGACTTTTATCTCGACACTCCAAAGCCGCTTCATCTGCTGTTGGTATGGTCCATGCTTCTGCCCATATAGCAGACGGGTACGATAAGTGACTTGTCGAGTATGATTTCGCTCGCCGAGAGAGGACTTTACTTTCAATGCCTACCATAGTCCACAGTAGCATTTATTGGCAAGATTGATTTCTTCGCTGATTTCTTCGCTGGATTCAGTGCCGCTTATGGGAGAAACAACTCGAAACGCATGAGAAAAAATATCATTGACACATAATAAAGTTGGAACAAAAACTCAAACGACGCACGAGAGAAATATTATTAAACATATTAATGAGTCAATGTAATCCATGAGAATAGAGTTATGCAACATGAGCGAGCTTACTGGTGCGTTGTAGCGAATGCGAAAGATAGATAGAATAGGAAAGTATGTGAAGAGAAGAGTAGACGTGTCGAAATGCACAAAGCTGAGTTTGCATTTCTCACACCCAAGTGTTGATGCATTGCGTGAGGAATTGCAGATCTTTGGGAAAGAGCTGTGTCAACTGATAGGTCGTGATAATGTTATACCGAATTCAAATATGACAATGTTAAAGAAATTTTCAGCAACTGTGTGAAGAAATTAGTTATGAGACACAGCCCATTGGTCAGCCTTCCATATGCGCTCATCAAACACAAAAATGCAAATAATGATTATGTGCTGTTGCAATTAAATTTAACTCAGCGCACGATAGAAGTCAACTGCTTAACTACCCTAGGACGGTCATCTTATTTTTTGTATATGACGTCATCCTTCGTCTGATGACGAGGACTTATTTTGAAAACATTTTCAGAAGGGTGTGAGTAGAATTAATGAACGCGTTTTATATTATTTTTTATTTATTAGTTCGTTATTGATAAACATATGTCAAAAATAAAAAGGAAAACTATATATTAATAATTCACAGTTTTCTATCAATTGGATTCACCTTTAAGGCATTTTTAAGGCCTTTTAAAAAATAAAAAATCACAATTTGTCGAAGGAACTCTCATACAAGTCTTTAAGTTTGTTAAAACTAAATAATTAAACCTAAATAGGAAAAGCAGCTTTTAAAGTTCTAACCTCAGATAATAAGGGAGGCACAAACATCAACTTTATGCTCTCCACATAGGTGCTTATGGCACTTTGCGCATACCACCTTCGTCATTCTTCGTTTGGAAGAAGGATACATGGCACAAATCTTCCGTTTTTTAGTTTCTGTTGCCGGTATCATATTTTCAGATCCATTTGTAGCATGATCAGGACCTAAACTTAGTATGCAATTTATTATCGTAGTGGTAATAATTGTCATAATAAGTCTGTCATCTAAATGACTATTTATAAGGCTAGTGAAAAGCTTTTTCATAAAATCTACCCTTTTAAAGGCTTTTGTCCGACTTAAATATATTGTATGTGTAAATAACATACGAATTTATAAAGGAAATGTTCAACATACCAAAAATTGGCACAATGGCCACCTGTTCGTTTTTCTTGAAGAACTCACTGCGCTGCACATCTGCTCCAGAGTGTCTATTCCCCCCTTGGTTTCGTTTTAAAACTCAGCCATGGTTGGCTTATTTGAAACGGGATTAATAGTACCTTTTTCATTGTAAGATGACAGAAGATTGAATATTTTGCTAGGTTTTGGTTTATAGGATAATAGAGTTAAAATTTTTTTCGTAGAAAAAAATAGACGTTCTGCATTTACGTCCCTTTTTGTTTTATAATTCAGAAGGTATTTCCGCTTTGTTTAATCTGAGTGTGCCAACTATTGTTAAATTGTACGGGTGATTTCCTAACGACTGAGCCAAAGGTATGGATGTAAGCAGTTGTCCATCGCATACTTCTATTCGAGCAATATACTGACTTTGTTAGCCCTTTAACGTAGAACTCAGAAAGTTACATAAATCTCATCTTTCGTCAATTTGACTACGCCATAAAACAAACCGAAAAAAATCTACTTACGATTTGCGCGCTCCTCTGTATGCGTGCATTCAAAGAGAGTAAACAACCGACTAGCGCTGTACGAAAGCGGGAGATCAACACGAACAATAAAACATATTGTTACGAATATTATCACACAAAGGGGTCTTGCCGATCTCTAAGCCATGCTAAACAGTGATTTGTATGCACATCAATAATTAATCATTTGCGCGTCTTTCGTAGTTTTATAGCTCCGGCTCACGTCAATTCTGTTTCACGGAATTGCTCTGGATCATTTAGAGACTTGAGAAGCAGATGTCGTGAAATTTTCGCAGACTGTAAATGTTATAGGAGATGTCGCCGCTGTTTTTCATTTAACTCATACGGTCGAAAGGCTAAGCAGCGACTATCTATTTTTTAAAGTAGGTATATAGAGGCGCGTTGGGCCAAGCTAAAAATAAGTAATTAACAATTATTGGCTCACAATTGAACCAGACTTCTATCTGGATTTACTCTGGCTCAAATCGTTGTTGTTGCATTTACATCAAAATTATTTATCTGGCTCAGGATTTTTGCCACACATATCCATACAAGCAGCGGAGAAGCACACACAACACCCATGTATATATCTTATCTACGGGGCTCACAAGAGAGGTGCAATATTTTCTGCAAGTATTACTCACAGATGAGAAGTTATAACGCAGTTGTGGCTGTTGAGTTTGTAGCTGAATAACTAACTAGTAAGTTCTGAATGGAAACGGCTAGAAGTATGGCAACGAGAAATCAAAAAGTATAAAAGGCCACAGTAGAAGCGCAAAAAGTCAGTTTCATTTGACTATCAATCAATTTTGATTAAGCACGCAATCTGTTCGGGCAATAGTGAGTTATTTATTCTAAGTACTTTAATAAGCCATTTTTCATTACTAATATTGGATTTATTATTCAAGATTTTAGATGGCTTTGAACGTTAGTCAAGACGGCAAATAATAGGATTTGTTTGATGTAGGAAAAATTCATTACACTATTTGTGTTAAGCCACACGTGGTGTGTGTTAGCGTTCTCCGCCTACATAAAAACACGTATGCCCTAGGTGTCGCACCCCGGGCAAAGCAACTCAAATTTTAGAATAAGGTTTTCAATTTAGAAGAAACATTTTTCTAAGCGGGGTCGCCCCTCGGCAGTGTTTGGCAGCGCTCCGGGTGTATTTTCTGCATAAAAGCTCTCATTGAAAACTCATCTGCCTTGCGATGCGTTTCGGAGTCGGCATAAACATGTAGGGTCCTGTCCCCAATTTGTAGGGAAAATTCATGAGGAGCACGACGCAATTGGAAGAGAAGTCGTCTGATATCTTCGGAGGTTATCGCGCCTTACATTTGTTTTTTTTTTTATTTATTTATTACCAGTGAAAATAGGATAGTGCGTATCGTTTTGGACGAAGGACAACAGTCTAGGGTTAAAGCTTTATCATACGTCTGTGAAGACCAAAAAAGAGCCTTAATTCTCTCTGATGGTTGATGATATGGCTATGGGAAAAGCTTCGTGCGTGAATGTTTAACCAAGCGAACAGAGAGATAATGCCATCACGGGCAACCAGCTGAAGCGCAGGGTCATTAAGCTTCTGCTTTTAGCATTAGAGTGCAGGTAATACTTGAGAGTGCAGAGAAACACTGAGGCAAGCTGGTAAAAAGTAGGAAAGATATAAAACCTCCTGTCAACCGAAGCAAACAATGATGTACGAATTTCTACAACGGAGCAAGCATGAGATTAATAGTTATGTTTATTACTACATTTCTTTTTTAGTCTTTCTCTCTTACTTTTTCAAATATGTATGTTTATTATTTGCAAATTTCCTATTTTCTTTTATTCTTTCAATTCTACAAACCAAACCCATTATGCCTGCGCTAAGTGCATTTAATCCCTAATGATCAGTGAAAATGAGTATCTGAGTACTGACAACGAATGTCTCAAGACCATTTAAAAAAACCCTGAAGCAACAGTCCTACAGGTTTGCAGCTTTTCCACATAACATTCAGTAGTCTTAATTTGCAGAAACTTGATTACATGACCCACATTTTGCAAAATACAAAATTCACATACTTTGTTTACTGAGTCTTGGTTTAGACAGGATATTAGGATAAATTTTAAAACTACCACTATTACACATAGGCCGGAATGATAGAAACCAGGGCAAGTGGTGGGGGTGTTGCCATATAATTGTAAAACTCTCTGAGCATCAGTTTATCTTCAAATCCAACGGAAATTGATCCTGTTGATAATTGATTATAGAAGTTAGTGATCGCATTAAAGTAAGTGTTTCGTTGTGTGTCTGTACAACCCCAATAAAGTTTTCCATAACTAGAAATTTTCCGTAAAATTGTCTGAATTTATAACAAATATGAACATATTTTGCTACTGTGGTGAC
Organism: Eurosta solidaginis; assembly: GCA_029619165.1. NCBI lineage: Eukaryota > Metazoa > Arthropoda > Insecta > Diptera > Tephritidae > Eurosta > Eurosta solidaginis. The sequence continues at coordinate 38,473 of JARSSU010009993.1, read as the reverse complement.
TTTAACACAGACCTATTTTTAAAAAATGACTTGAGTCCAATGACATTAATGCATAATTTCATTCCGCTGGCTTAGAATTGTTCAATAAATATCCACCTAGATTTGCACCAAATATAGCAAAATTTAGCTTGCTAGACTCTGATATGTACTACGGACCGTTCCGTGTACCTTCTTTGACCAGTTCTCTCCAGCGGGAATATCGGATCATTATATTTGTTTTTTAATTGTATGATATAGATTTTAATTGCATTCCGAACACAATTATTACAGAATCTTAAGTCAGTTAATCTCTGTGACACTAGCGAAGCTGATTCTTTACATTGGAGACCGCTTATGGATGTTTTCAGATATTAACCGACAAACCTCAGTTTATTTCATGTTTCTTTTAAATTACCTATTTTACTAAATATGTACCGTCTAAAGGCGGTATAGTCCCAAAAAATAGACAGCTTGGTTCACAAAAGAGGTTCTGCTGACTATCAAAGCACGTAGTAAGTCTTACCAAATTTGGAAGCAACATTCCACATTGAAAACTGGCAATATCATCGTCTGGCCAGAAATCGTGACTTACACTCACGTAAGCAATTCTAAAAGACTTTTTTTTCAAAACAAAGCTTGACACGAATTTACCAACCAGAACTTGTGGAAGAAAATCTCAAATCATAGGGATTGCATGTAAAATGATTCGAAATGCGCTTTGGACCCCTCACTCCATCAATGCCTTCGTTTTACAGTCGAGTAATTATAAATAATCAAAATTTCAAACTTAATGAAAATGTGATGTACACACCAGCAAATAACAAATTTTTCAATTTTTCGGAGTTACAGAGGTGATTGTCCTAATAAGTCTATTCTCACTTAAAGTCCAATGGCGTTGGTGAAAACGTTATTAAGCCTTATGCTGGTAAACTTAATGCCATCACATTGTTTCAACGTTACACATATAATTAACTTTTCGATAACGACTTCAACTCTCTCAATGCTTCGAAGATAGCAAAAGTTTTCCTATTGCTTAAAACACCCATCGGCTTGTTTTTTGGCCAATGGATTTTCGGACGATTAAGCATATTACCCGCTCTTTCTAAAATCTGGAAAAGTTGTGGTGGCCCAAATCACCGAAACCTCAATAAGAACAACCTTCTCTAAGAATACCAGTCTGGTTATAGAGCGAGCCATAGTTGTGCGACGGCTTTTACTCAAGGGTACTGAAGACATCCGCCTGCCTACGATAGGGGATTTGACTGTGATGTCACTTTTAGATTTTTCGAAGCCTTTGACACAGTAGATCATTCCATTCTCTAAATGAAATTACGACACTACTTTGGATTCTCTTCTAGTGCTTCAATATTGCTCGAAAACTATCTTACAAATCGTTGGCAGAAGGTAGTAGTTAAAAGTGGTTGCTCTGAGACGAAGTGCCTGTACTCGGGGTGCGTCAGGAATCTATACTTGGAACAATTTTGTTAAGTATGTTCATTAATGATATTACTCATTGTTGTAAAAGTGTTTCAATACATTTATATGCTGATGATGCACAAATATATTTATCCCGCCCTATTGGCTTATCTGACGATTTGGTTTGTAGGATGAACGAGGATCTCGAAAGCATCTCTTCGTGGTCGAGTGATAATAATTTAAATCTAAATGCGTCTAAAACAAAAGCTATTTGCATCTCGCACTCTCCGCAACTAGTAGAGAATTTGCCACCGGGTATAAGTACTACAGGATATTACCATCAAGTATGAGTCGGTCGTTAGTAGTTTAGGGTTCAAACTAAATTCCAATTTTAACTGTGTTGATGATTTTTAACTACGTTTTATCAAAAATTTATTTTGTGTTAAGGAAATTGTGGTACACTGCTGCTTTCATTCCTCCAAATGTCAAATTAGTGTTAGTCGGATCACTAATAGTTCCTTTCATTTCGTTTGGAGGGCTAGTGTTTGGTGATATGACTGCAAGTCTAGAAATAAGCTACAACTTGCATTGAAACAATTGTGCGAGATATATCTACTCGAAGCGAAAATTTGAGCACACATCAGAGTTTTCGTTTAAAATACTTGATTGCAGTCTTACTACCTTCCTAAACTATCGCAATCTAATTATCTTATTAATTAATTAATTAAAAAAAACAACCAGAATACCTATTCCGAAATTTATGCTTTGCTGGATCTGACAGAGCCTGCAACCTCGTCGTTCTACGCCATAAATACCTCTCATCATCAAGGACGTTTTTTGTCAGTACTATCAAAATATGGAACTCATTACCTAATTTTCTTAAAAATGTGCCCAATGCATTGCACTTTAAATTGACTTTTTCGGAATTTTTTGATATACGAAAAGCACCATTTTCTTTAATCTACATTGTCTACTCTGTTATTTCTTTTATATTAATATAAATATTGTTATACTCATATTATTATATTGTAACACACATCCAAATATTGATGTACTTTAAGAGACAATAGTCTCACTTGTACAAATGTGTTTAAATAATAAATTGAATTTGAAATGGAAAATTGTGCTAGTCTTCAGCTGTTAAAAAGAATGTCTAAGTCAACCTGTCATAATATCAATCAGAATTACTAGTAATGAACGCGCATTTTATTTATTTACTAGCAGACCAGGCAGACGTTGTTCTGCCCTAAATTTGGTCTATCTGCATACATTTTAATAAGCTTTTCCGTCTAAATCTTTCTTCCCCTTCTACACTTTTTCCAAACCTTTCTATTCACTCTTCCTCCGTCTTTTTTCGCTTCATCTATCTCATTTTCGTCTCATTTCTCAGTCTCCTTCTCCTTCTCTCTTTTCTTTTATCTCAAGTTTTCTCAATCTTCTTTCTCGAGCCTCAGTCCAAGTCCGCTCCGAGTCTCAATCTCAGTCTCAGTCTCAGTCCCAGTCCTATTTTTAATCCCATTCCCGTCCGCCTCTGTCTACTTCCCGGAAAAAGCTTCGTAATACTAATATAGCAAATTTATATACCAAATTTCGGCAAATTGAATAGACGTATGTAAATAGGTATGTGGGTATTATTATTTCATGTTTTTTATTTTGGCTTCGCAGGCATTTTATCATTTTGCCAAGTTGATGCGACTAAATCGAATATCACACTGAAAATTACTTTGATGCTCTCAGCAATAGCTTCATTTGATACCCATAATGTAAAAACACATCCTAGTGGTACCCTGATCCACGTTTTGGCCTATATCTCGAGACCCTAGACACAAATAGGTATGAAAACTAACCTCTACTAAGCACTCATCAACAGCTTTCAATTTGATATCCATAATGTAAAACACTGTCCTAGGAGTTCACGGGCCCACGTTTGGCCTATATCTCGAGACCCTAGTCACCCAAGGGTATACAAATTACCCTCTACTAAGCACTCATCAACGCTCTCATGGTTATCCATATTCTATAAACACATTCTAGGTACCCGGTTTCCACGTTTTGGCCTATATCTCGACAACCCTGTGCGTCGATCGCAACGAAACCTAGGTGCAAGCCAGCGCGTGATTTATATGCAACTTATGTGACAGTTTGAACAAAATCGACTGGATAGTGATTCTATTAGCCCTCACAAAACGGACATTCATTTTTATATATATATTTAATTCATTCAGTCTTAAAGTACAAGCTTTGTCGTTGTTGTTGTTGTTGTTGTATTAACGATAAAGACACTCCCTGAAGGCTTTGGGGAGTGTTGCCGATGTTGATGGTCCCTTTGCCGGATATAGATTCGGTATGTTCCGTAACAAAGCACTATTAAGGTACTAGCCCGACCATCTCGGGAACGATTTATATAATCACATTAAACCTTCTACGCCATCCCGTCCTCCCTACCCCCTAGTTCCGTGAGGACTTGGTGTCGTCAGAGCCTCGGCTGTCAATGAAACAGATTCGCCACGGTTAGGTGAGGTTGACAATTGGGTTGGAGGAGCTATATATTGCGCTGGCAACCTCTTGAGAGGGTTCGAACACAACCTTTTGAAATTGGATTCACCCAATTGAGACATGCCTTTGATGTTTGATAAATGCTTTACGCTGACCATAATCTACTTCAATTCTACATCTCTATAACTGCATGCAGTTACAGACTAGTTAAAAATAGAAAACAATTCAAGCTTAATCCTATCTTAGCTGTTATTAAAATTAAGAACACTACTGAATCGATTTGCTCGATGTATAGTCCTAGTTATAGGTCCATTCATAGAATAATTCGTTTTTATGAGTTATTTCGATAAATAATCTATTATGCCGAAGATCTCGCAGTGGAATATATGGAATGAACAAATTAGATAAATCAGAGGAATTCGTGCTAAAATTTATTACATTATAGGCAAGCATGAGTGAGATAAAAGTTCCTTCTGTAATGCAAAGCCTGAAGACGACGCAATTTGTGCCTGCTGGTATATGATGGAAGGCCGTCTGGCCAGTGAAGCATACGTAAAGCAATTTTTGTAAAAATTGTATGAACTTTCTCAATTTTATAGGAGTTATATTCATAGAAAGGATTCCATATTATTGAGCAATATTCAAGACCACTTCTGACCAAGGTATATAAAGTGCCTTCAACGTCATAGGGTCCTTAAGGTCACTGGTGTTACGTCTACTGAACCCAAGCATTGCAACAAATTTTGAAACACGAAGTCAATGTGTCTAGCAAAAGAGAGTTAGGAGTCAAAAACTTACAGCCAAAGTCTTAACTCTCTTGAGAGCGATTAAGAGATTAGCATTTAGTTTGTAGATAAAGTATGTCGCAGTTATCTTAATGGAATAAGACACAACACAGCATGTGTTGAATTTAAAAGTAAATTATTGTCTGCGCCCCATCCAGAAAGAGTCCAGAACAGAACCATTATAAATAGTTTGACAAATAAATAGTATTTTTTGTGAAATATATAGTATAGTGTTATATTTCAATCATTAAAGGGGAAAAGTGATGGGGAAACATATTGAGTAAAAAGTGCTAATTCAGGGGAAAAATTTGTTTTGAATGCGGTAATGTGCTAAGTCATAAAATATCTGATGGGTTAGCATACATGATTTTATTTATCTTTATAAAGCTTCTACACTCAAAGGTATTGCAAATAACGTATCCTCATTTACAGTTTTGAAAAAGGCTATTTCAAAAATTATTAATTTTTTTCCGTCTTCTGTAAAATTCGTATAAAGTGACCTAGCACATTTTCACATTAAGCTTACGATATGCTTTGTATGCATGTAAATTTTCGAAAGATATCTTCAGAACTTATTACTAGAAATTTTGTGAAAGAGATAAAACATTGCAATATTGCCATTAAGTTGGTCACAATTTCTTGTTAATTTCCTTAGCACTTTATGAACCATTTCGGCTTCAAGTCGGAGCTACTTCAGTACTTTTTCAGACAGTTTCTCAACAAAATAATACACACTTTGTTTATGCTGAAAAAAACTCAAATGCAGTGGCTCACAGCTTAATTGATAATTTTCGTTTAAATATCGCAAATTCCCTAAAAGAAACCACATTCAAAAAAACGTCAAGTTTATTCAAAGGTAAGGAGAATTAATCAAAATTTCAAAAATGACCATCAAATTTTCAAATTTTTTTTCAGAATTTCTAGAAAATTTTGATATGCATTTTGTAGCCCAATAAATTTTAGTATAATAATGTCAAGTTAGAAATAGCTCAAAATTTTTCCTGAATTTCAGAATTTTTTCGGCGAGGGTGTTGAGCAATTTCCCACATACAAAATGCATTTTTGTTCATGTATGGAAGAAATTGCTCAACACCCTCGACGAAAAAATTTCTGAAAATTCAGGAAAATTTTGAGCTATTTCTAACTCTGACATTATTATACTAAATTTATTGGGCTACAAAATCCATACTCAGAATTTTTCTAGAAATCTGAAAAAAAAATGAAAATTTTGATGGTCATTTTTGAAATTTGATTATTCTCCTGACCTTTGAATAACCTTTGACATTTTTTTGAATGTGGTTTCTTTTAGGGAATTTGCGATATTTTAAATGAAAATTATCAATTAAGCTGTGCGCCACTGTACTTGAGTTTTTCAGCATAAACCAAGTGTGTATTTATTTTGTTAAGTAACTATATTCCCGGACTCATTTCGGCATAGTTTAACGAAGATAACCCGAGATTGTTCAAATAAAGATATTATTCGTGATAAAGTTAGTTCGTATAGTTAGAAACACTTAATTTCTGTTCTTTCCAAATGTTGTAACTTTTTCCTAAACTACCGAAAATAAAAAAAATAAAATTTAATTGACGGAACTAACTAAAAATTGCAGCCTGTATTCGCTGCTGTAAGAATAAATTGAAATAAAATAAAATATAATAAATAAAATTAAAAATAGTAAAATAAAATGCAATAGAAAAAATAAAATAAAACAAAATAAAATAAAATATAATAAAAAAAATAAAATAAAGTAAAAAAAGTAAAAAAAATAAATTAAAAGAAATTAAAATAATACAGAATAAATAAAATAAAGTAAAATAAAACAAAATGAAATAAAAAATAAATAAAATAAAATAAAATAAAACAAAATGAAATAAAATAAAATAATAATAAAAATAAAGGAAGAGTAGGTGCATCGTATAAGGTCTCACACCTCCTCTATATGAACGATATTAAGTTATACGCAGGGTCCGAGCGGCACATGAATGAGCTCCTTCAAAATAACCGAAGATATCTCACGAGATATTTGTATAAAATTTGGGCTAGATAAATGTAACAGACTGAGTTTTTCAGCACGGAAATGTAGTAAATGCATAATTTTCCCTTAGCTAATAAGGAAAAAATAGATGCATTAGAAGCAGATGAGTCCTATAAATACCTAGGTTATATGCAGGCCAGAAGAATACATCATAATGTCATGATACAGAACATCACTGACTGCTTCCTAGATAGAAACAAGATCACTCCTAAAATCCGGTCCTTAATGACAGGAATTTATTTAGACAATAAACACGTTAGCGATACCAAAGCTAACGTATAGTTTCGGAGTATTAAAATGGTCTGGCACGCAGTTGGAAGGTGTTAAAAGAGCGACTCGAATACTGCTCACAAAATGCGGAGCACATCACCCGAAATCTGCAGTGGAGAGAATAAAATATCTAGAATCTAGGAGCGCGTGGCTTGATAGATACCCAACATCTTTGTAAAAAACTGATCGCAAACCTACGCCAGTATTTCTTAGAGCAGAACACAGCACTACACCAAGCTGCATGCGGAGCGATAAAAACTACACGCCTTTAAACCTGTTTAATCTCGACATACAGAATGAAGAAAGCGGTTCTATTCTTACAGCACGACACATTGATGATGGAAAATGGAAACATTGTTTGGCAGACACTCCCATTCATTAAAGCCAACCAGGGATCGATCGCGTTGCTTCAAACCTATGCTGAATGATTCAGGAATCTTTATGGAAACTGAGGACCTCATGATAGCAATACAGGACCAATTCATCGCCACAAAAATTACTTAAAGTGCATTGTACGCGCTGAAATAGACAGTGACAAATGCAGGAAGTGCCAAAAGCAGTCGGAAACAATACGCACATAACAGGAGCTTGCGTTATGCTCGCAGCCACAGACTATTAGCACGATATAACAACGTAGCGAAAATCGTTCACCAGCGCTTGGAAATCTGTACGAATCTGCTTACATAAGAGGCCCCGTATTATAATATACTCCCTTGGCAGTGCTAGAAAGTGGCGAATTATAAACTATACTGGGACCCGCACTATACTTACAGATAGAATTATACCTCATAACAGGCCGGATATTAGTCCTATTAGAAAAGAAAGATAAATGAAAGGCGCGACAACCTCCGAAGAGATTAAGGCCGAGCTTCTCTACCAATTTTCGTAGTGCTCATTTTATTTTTCCTACAATTGGCGGACGGGCCTACTTGTTTTATGCCGACTCCGATCGGCATCTGCAAGGCAGATGAGTTTTCACTGAGAGTTCTTTATGGCAGAAATACATTCGGAGTGCTGCAAACACTGCCGAGGGGCGATCCCGCTTCGAAAAATTTTCTTATAATTGAAAAAACTTGTTTCTAAAATTTTGATGTTGCCTTACCTGAGGCGTGAACACATGTTCTTCTGTCGGTGGTAGGCGGAGCACGCTACCATCACACCACGGCGGCCGCCGAAAAGAGCGCGTATTTAATTGATATTGGGGTTCCCAATACGCACAACTTGAAAGACGTGCACAAAGAAAAGAAAAAAGTACATAGGACTTGCTCAGGAGATGAAGCTGTTATGGCACCTTGATAAAGTAAGCATAGAGCCAGTGATCATTTCATCAATAGGCGTGCACACAAAACCCTTATGACGACCCTGGAGAAACTAAAATTAGAAGATAAGCTTCTACCTATGCAAAAGGCAGTAATCATCTATCAACAACATCCATTATCGTTCGTTTTTAGACATTGACATGTAATTTACAGATTACTATGAGTTTGCCTATGTATATTTAGTATAAATAGCTCTATATGTCTTGTTGTATACAACCGATGTATATGTATAGCCCAAAGTGGAGCTCAAGGAAGAAACAAATATAAAATAAAACAAAACCAAATTAAATAATACAAAATAAAAACTATAAAAAATAAAATAATTACGTTGGCGGTTTTCGAAATGGTCCATCGCAATATGCCAGTAAATGTTTCTTTCTTTTCAGATTCTCTTAGAAAAAACAAAATAATTGAAATCAATTATTATAAGCCGGTGTTAAGCTCATGAATTCTTAAAAATAATAATAAAATACAATATAAAATAAATAAAATATAATAAAACAAAATAAAATAAAACAAGTAAGGAAGGCTAAGTTCGGGTGTAACCGAACATTACATACTCAGTTGAGAGCTGTGGAGACAAAGTAAGGGAAATCACCATGTTGTAAAAGGAACCTAGGGTAACCCTGGAATGTGTTTGTATGACATGTGTATCAAATGGAAGGTATAACGAGTATTTTAAGAGGAAGGTGGGCCATAGTTCTATAGGTGGACACCATTTAAGAGATATCGCCATAAAGGTGGACCAGGCCTGACTCGAGAATTTGTTTGTACGATATGGGTATCAAATGCAAATGTGTTAATGATAATTTTAAAAGGGAGTGGGCCTAAGTTCTATAGGTGGACGTCTTTTCGAGATATCACCATAAAGGTGGACCAGGGGTGACTCTAGAATTTATTTTGTATCGATATGGGTATCAAATAAAAGGTATAATGAGTATTTTAAAAGATCGTGGGCCTTAGTTCTATAGTGGAATGCCTTTTCGAGATATCGCCATAAACGGACCAGGGGTGACTCTAGAATTGTTTGTACTATATGGTGTATCAAATGAAAGGTGTTAATGAGTATTTTAAAAGGGAGTGGGCCTAAGTTCTATAGGTGGACGCATTCGAATATCGTTATAAAAGTGGACCTGGGTTGACTCTAAAATGCGTTTGTACAATATGGGTGTCAAACGAAAAGTGTAATAAGTGTTTTAAAGGGAGTGGGCCTTTGTTCTATGGGTGGACGCCTTTTCGGGATATCGCCATAAAGGTGGGCCAGGGGTGACTCTAGAATTTGTTTGTACGATATGGGTATCAAATGAAAGGTGTTAATGAGTATTTTAAAAGGGAGTGGGCCTTAGTTCTATAGGTGGACGCCCTTTCGAGATATCGACAAAAAGGTGGACCAGGGGTGACTCTAGAATATGTTTATACGATATGGGTATCAAATGAAAGGTGTTAATGAGTATTTTAAAAAGGCGTGGGCCTTAGTTCTATAGGTGGACGCCTTTTCGAGATATCGCATAAAGGTGGACCAGGGGTGACTCTAGAATTGTTTTTGTACGATATGGGTATCAAATGAAAGTGTTAATGAGTATTTTAAAAGGAGTGGGCCTTAGTTCTATATGTGGACGCCTTTTCGAGATATCGCCATAAACGTGGACCAGGGGTGACTCTAGAATGTGTTTGTGTGATATGGGTATCAAATTAAAGGTATTAATGAGGGTTTTAAAAGGGAGTGGCCCTTAGTTGTATATGTGAAGGCGTTTCAGATATCTACCGAAATGTGGACCAGGTTGATCCAGAACATCATCTATCGGGTACCGCTAATTTATTTATATATGTAATACCACGTACAGTATTCCTTCCAAGACTTCGACCTGCAAAACTTTGGTCATAGTCGGATTTCGGCCATTTTTACACCAATACAAAGTGAGTTCAGATAAGTACGTGACTGAGGTTTAGTAAAGATATATCGATTTTTGCTCAAGTTATCGTGCTAACGGCCGAGCGGAAGGACAGACGGTCGACTGTGTATAAAAAGCTGGGCGTGGCTTCAACCGATTTCGCCCTTTTTCACAGAAAACAGTTATCGTCCTAGGAGCTAAGCCTCTACCAAATTTCATAAGGATTGGTTAATTTTTTGTTCGAATTATGGCATTAAAAAGCATCCTAGACAAATTAAATGAAAAAGGCGGAGCCACGCCCATTTTGAAATTTTCTTTATTTTTGTATTTTGTTGCGCCATATCATTACTGGAGTTGAATGTTGGCATAATTTACTTATATGCTGTAAAGATATTAACTTTTCTTTTAAAATTTGATTTTCTCCGATTTTGCTAATTTTTATTAAGCAGACATAGAGTAATAAGAGTAACGTTCCTGCCAAATTTCATCATGATATCTTCAACGACTGCCAAATTACAGCTTGAAAAACTTCTAAATACCTTCATTTAAAAGTGGCGGTGCCACGCCCACTGTCCAAAATTTTACTAGTTTTCTATTCTGCATCATAAGCTCAACTCACCTACCAAGTTTCATCGCTTAATGCGTATTTGGTAATGAATTATCGCACTTTTTCGATTTTTCGAAATTTTCGATATCGAAAAAGTGGGCGTGGTTATTGTCCGATATCGTTCGTTTTAAATAGCGATCTGAGATGAGTGCCCAGGAACCTACATACCAAATTTCATCAAGATACCTCAAAATTTACTCAAGTTATCGTGTTAACGGACAGACGGACGGACGGACGGACATGGCTCAATCGAATTTTTTTTCGATACTGATGATTTTGATATATGTAAGTCTATATCTATCTCGATTCCTTATACCTGTACAACCAACCGTCATGCAATCAAGTTAATATACTCTGTGAGCTCTGCTCAACTGAGTATATAAACTTTTCTCTAATATCAATAACAACAAGTAAGGAAGGCTAAGTTCGGGTGTAACCGAACATTACATACTCAGTTGAGAGCTGTGGAGACAAAGTAAGGGAAATCACCATGTTGTAAAAGAACCTAGGGTAATCCTGGAATGTGTTTGTATGACATGTGTATCAAATGGAAGGATTAAAGAGTATTTTAAGAGAAAGTGGGGCCATAGTTCTATAGATGGACGCCATTTAGAGATATCGCCATAAAGGTGGACCAGGCCTGACTCGAGAATTTGTTTGTACGATATGGGTATCAAATGAAATGTGTTAATGATAATTTTAAAAGGGAGTGGGCCTAAGTTCTATAGGTGGACGTGTTTCGAGATATCGCCATAAAGGTGGACCAGGGGTTACTCTAGAATTTATTTTGTACGTTATGGGTATCAAATAAAAGTATTAATGAGTATTTTAAGAGGGCGTGGGCCTTAGTTCTATATGTGGACGCCTTTTCGAGAATATCGCCATAAACGTGGACCAGGGGTGACTCTAGTATTTTGTTTGTGCTATATGGGTATCAAATGAAAGGTGTTAATGAGTATTTTAAAAGGGAGTGGGCCTAAGTTCTATAGGTGGCGCATTTCGGAATATCGTTATAAAAGTGGACCTGGGTTGACTCTAGAATGCGCTTGTACAATATGGGTGTCAAACGAAAAGTGCAATAAGTGTTTTAAAAGGGAGTGGGCTTTTGTTCTATGGGTGGACGCCTTTTCGGGATATCGCCATAAACGTGGACCAGGGTGACTCTATAATGCGTTTGTAGAATATGAGTGTCAAATGAAAGGTGTTAATGAGTATTTTAACCCTCATTCGGCCAACGATTTTTACAATTCATTTTGGCCGACGCAGTCACCCCGGTGACTGTTTAATCGAAGGTAAATATCTACATTTTAGGTGAAAATATGTACTATATATTTGTGCTATATAGAGCATTATCGGATGCGGATATTGAGACGCTGCTTCTTGGTGATGACGATGATGTTGAATTCACGATGGTGAAGGTGATGAATGGCTACCAGGTGGCGAAATTGCATCGGATGCTGAGAAAGGGGATGTGATTGACGAAGTGGGTGAGCCAGATAGCGATGAAGAAATAGAAGGTACTATGGTTAATATTATTGGGTCGCAATTAGTGTATGAAGCGCCCGATGGAACTCAGTGGTCTCAGAATCCATCACCAACAGGTCAAACTCGTGGCCACAATATACTTAGACAAAGATGTCAGCCAATGAAGTATATATTATGTGCAAATAATTATTTATTTGCTTTTAATTATGTTTAGGTGGGCCTGCTTGCCAAGGAGCTATGAGCCGCTTTGATGCATTTAATTTTTTGTTTTCCAATGTTATGAAGGATATGGCGTACTACCACACAAACAGAAAAGGCGAGCAGCTGGCCCAAATATGGAAGCGGAAACATCAACTGTCGCCCCCAAAAATATGGGAAAAACTGACAGTATTGTAATGGATGCATTTTATGGAATTTTATTAACTTGTGGTGTCCATAGGTCCAGCATCGAGACGATTGATGAGTTATGGGCTTCTTATTCATTTCCACTCTACCGTGCTGCGATGAGCAGAAATAGGTTCAAAGCTATTCTCCGCACTATTCGTTTTGATGATAGCAGAACACGTGAAGCTCGAAAGGAAACTGATAAAGCAGCTCCAATATCAGAAATTCGGATGCTTATGAACGAAAACATGCGGAAGCGTTATCGACCCCACAGTAATATAAACAATTGATGAGCAACTTGATCCATTTCGTGGTCGAGTGGCGTTCTGTCAATATATCCCCTCAAACCAGTAAAATACGGCATAAAAATATTTTGGGCGTGTGATGCGGAGACCAGCCATCCCTGCATAGTATATTATATTTCGGGCAAAATCTGGGCAGGCAACATCTTCTAATTTAGGTGAAAAAATTGTGCTTGAGTTGGTGTAACCATGGAAAAATAGTGAACGAAATGTTACCACGGACAACTTCTTCACTTCATTGTGCCTTGCCTATGAGCTAAAGAACATCAAGCTCAATTTAGTTGGCACTGTCCGTAAAAACAAGCGCTTCCTTCCTAGAGAGCTGCAGTTTGATAAATCTTCGCCTTTGGGTGAATCTAAGTTTTCGTTCCGCAATGAAAATGTCCTCCTGAGTTACAAAGCCAAAGCCAACAAAAATGTTTTTTTGCTCTCTAATGCATCAATCTATTCTGCCTCAAACAAGCCTGAAATAATTCTCGACTACAGTCGTGCAACAGGTGGTGTCGATGCAATGGATCAAATGCTCGGAATTTACGCATGCAAAAGAAAGTCTCATCGGTGGCCATTGGCTCTATTTTTCAATATGTTGGATGTAATGGCATTAGGTGGACACATTATTTATAGGGATAATTATGTAAAGAGTCATGTTAGTATCAGCCGCCGAACTTATCTAAAAGAACTTTCTCGTGATTTGCTCACTGAGGCTATCAATGGGCGAGCATCAAACCCCCGAATCCTGCAGCATTATCACATACGTACCGCTATGGAGGATGTTCTGAATACCCGTTTATCTGTACCCTTTGCGTCGGAATCGCAAATTGAGCAACGTGACGAAACAGATCGAATGAAAATCAAAGGCAAGTGTTATGTTTGTCAACAAGTGAATAAAAGACAACGGAACTCCCGGAAAGTTTGCTTAGTTTGTAAAAAGCCAGTGTGCCAGGAGCACATTCAGCCCATTGTAAAATGTGTTCAGTGCAGCGAATAAAGTTTCTATTTTTATATAACTCTGTTCTCATAAACGATCTATACCAATAATATTTCCATACGTACATATCTTGCTTGTAATTGATATTTACTCGTGGTCACATAGGTGACTACGTCGGCCAAAAAAAGAGTAAAAGTTTTCAACCCGTTACAGTTGTCTATGACTAAAATTATAAAACCTTATTTTGTATTTTTCCTACTCAAAATTCATTAACTTAGGATGTACGGAAAATGAGTTAACAAAATTTATTAAAAATATGTTTTTTTGAGGGGAGAATATTGAATAGTCACCCCGGTGACGCGTCGGTCGAACTAGGGTTAAAGGGAGTGGGCCTTAGTTCTATAGGTGGATGCCCTTTCGTGATATCGCCATAAAGGTGGGCCAGGGGTGACTCTAGAATTTTTGTGTACGATATGGTATCAAATGAAAGGTGTTGATGAGTATTTTAAAAGGGCGTGGGCCTTAGTTCTATAGGTGGACGCCTTTTCGAGATATCGCCATAAAGGTGGACAAGGGGTGACTCTAGAATTTGTTTGTACGATATGGGTATCAAATGAAAGGTGTAATGAGTATTTTAAAAGGGAGTGGGCCTTAGTTCTATAGGTGGATGCCTTTTCGAGATATCGCCATAAAGGTGGGCCAGGGGTGCTCTAGAATTTTTTTGTACGATATGGGTATCAAATGAAAGGTGTTAATGAGTATTTTAAAAAGGCGTGGGCCTTAGTTCTATAAGTGGACGCCTTTTCGAGATATCGCATGAAGGTGGACCAGGGGTGACTCTAGAATTGTTTTTACGATATGGGTATCAATGAAAGGTGTTAATGAGTATTTTAAAAAGGAGTGGGCCTTAGTTCTATATGTGGACGCCTTTTCGAGATATCGCCATAAACGTGGACCAGGGGTGACTCTAGAATGTGTTTGTAGGATATGGTATCAAATTAAGGTATTAATGAGGGTTTTAAAAGGGAGTGGCCCTTAGTTGTATATGTGAAGGCGTTTTCGAGATATCTACCAAAATGTGGACCAGGGTGATCCAGAACATCATCTGTCGGGTACCGCTAATTTATTTATATACGTAATACCACGTACAGTATTCCTTCCAAGATTCCAAGGGCTTTTGATTTCGCCCTGCAAAACTTTTTCATTTTCTTCTACTTAATATGGTAGGTGTCACACCCATTTTACCAAGTTTTTTTCTAAAGTTATATTTTGCGTCAATAGACCAATACAATTACCATGTTTCATTCCTTTTTTCGTATTTGGTATATAATTATGGCATTTTTTCATTTTTCGTAATTTTCGATATCGAAAAAGTGGGCGTGGTCATAGTCGGATTTCGGCCATTTTTTACACCAATACAAAGTAAGTTCAGATAAGTACGTGAACTGAGTTTAGTAAAGATATATCGATTTTTGCTCAAGTTATCATGTTAACGGCCGAGCGGAAGGACAGACGGTCGACCGTGTATAAAAACTGGGCGTGGCTTCAACCGATTTCGCCCTTTTTCACAGAAAACAGTTATCGTCCTAGAGCTAAGCCCTCTACCAAATTTCACAAGGATTGGTTAATTTTTGTTCGACTTATGGCATTAAAAGTATCCTAGACAAATTAAATGAAAAAGGGCGGAGCCACGCCCATTTTGAAATTTTCTTTTATTTTTGTATTTTGTTGCGACCATATCATTACTGGAGTTGAATATTGACATAATTTACTTATATACTGTAAAGATATTAAATTTTTTGTTAAAATTTTACTTAAAAAATTTTTTAAAGTGGGCGTGGTCCTTCTACAATTTTGCTAATTTTTATTATGCAGACATAAAGTAATAAGAGTAACGTTCCTGGCAAATTTCATCATGATATCTTCAACGACTGCCAAATTACAGCGTGCAAAACTTCTAAATTACCTTCATTTAAAAGTGGGCGGTGCCACGCCCTATGTTCCAAAATTTTACTACTTTTGTATTCTGCGTCATTAGCTCAACTCACCTACCAAGTTTCATCGCTTAATGAGTATTTGGTAATGAATATCGCACTATTTCTATTTTTCGAAATTTTCGATATCGAAAAAGTGGGCGTGGTTATGTCCGATATCGTTCATTTTAAATAGCGATCTGAGATGAGTGCCCAGGAATCTACGTACCAAATTTCATTAAGATACCTCAAAATTTACTCAAGTTATCGTGTTAACGGACAGACGGACGGACGGACGGACATGGCTCAATCGAATTTTTTTTCGATACTGATGATTTTGATATATGGAAGTCTATATCTATCTCGATTCCTTTATACCTGTACAACCAACCGTTATGCAATCAAAGTTAATATACTCTTTGAGCTCTGCTCAACTGAGTATAAAAACAATTGTATAAAACAATGTGAGCATGTGTCACTAATTAAATACAGATAGTAATACGGATATAATAGTGAACAGCGGAAATATGCTTATAAAAGCTTTGCTATAAATCCAATGTTACTAAGCCATGACAGCGCGCCTATAAGTATTCCACACAATTAGGATTAAAAAAGCATATGGAATTAGTATGGAAATAAATGGTGTATAAGAAATAGCAAACAAAAAATCAACACTTAGAGGCCAATTCAAAGCGAGCAGCGGAGCTTTCATATGGCTGAGTGTATAAACGTATATCTGCCTCTACACTAATATGAAGTATGAATGTTGGAGATTTCGAGTTCAACACTCAGCTCGCGAGAAGCCAGCTCATGAAATAGAAAAATTCAGAAACATGTCCTAGTAACTATCGCCGTTTTTAAACTTTGTAAATTTTTATCTATAATATCAATAACAACAACAATTGTATAAAGCAATATGAGCATGTCTCGCTAATTAAATACCTAAAACAAAAAAAACAAACAAAAGAAAAATAGAAACAAATTAAATAAATGAAAAATTTTAATAAATTCAATTAAGTCACAAAACATGCCAATTTTAAATAAATATACGTAGTCTATGTGAAATCATTACACGAGTAGATGTTTGCGTATCATGTGAACTTAGTTGCTGCCAAAATATGTATCAATAAAAAATTAGCCAATTAAATATTTGCATATATGATTAGTTGACTAATTTGCTAGTTATCCAATTTTGCTATCTTTCTTTGACATTGATTTAACACATTAAATGTCATGGAGCGATGCAAATTTTAATTGAGAAAGCTAGAACTGGTAACAAATTTCTAGCGAAATAAAATAATATTTTTATTTCGAATTCCATGAATACTTTATAAGTTAAAACACGAATTAAATAGATGAGGTGTAAAATTGGTATTAATTAGATTTATTGGTGTAATCTCTAGGACTTAGGCAAACTAATCAAAAATTTGTTTATTTAAAAATGTATATATGCAGATTAGGGCGGGTCGATTTAAAAATCGCTCATTGCTCTGTGAAAATCGTATTTTAGCGATCAAAATAAGAAACTTTGCCGAAGGAACCATACCTCTAAGACGAATTCTGATATCCCCCAATTTGGGTCGAACTTTTGGGTAGGGGCAAATTTTGAAAAATCCCACTTTGACCCATTTAGAGTGCTCCAATCGAGTCCAAATGTATGACCGACCCCCACTAACTTTGGAGGACCGACCCACCGATGCCAGTGGCACACCCCCTGGAACCATCCTGGGGGTTCACCATACAAACATTTCAAAAAATCGCCGGTTTTGCACTTTACATGAAAAAATCAGCTAAATGGCTATGTGGTAATAAGGCCAATTGACCTTATGGCCATTAACCTTATGTCACCACACCATCACATTAATGCATTGTCATCGAGCCTTATAGGTGTGCAAAGTTGCAATCAAACTTAACTTATCAAAGTGGTGATAAGCCAATTGACCTTATGGCCGTTAACCTTATGTCACCACACCATCACATTAATGCATTGTCATCGGTCCTTGATAAGTATGCAAAGTTTCAATTAATCAGACTTCTAGAAACCGGTGAAAATTAAGCTCAAAGATTCCGTTACATATGAGGCTAAGCTAACAAAAGCGTGCTAAAAATTAATTAACTTAGTAATAGAAAAGAAATTAAAAAAAATTATAGAAATTAGTATTTTTACAACCCTTTTAAAACCAATGCATCACTGTGATGCATTTGCATGACTGTGGGTTGCACGAGAAAAGCAACAACGGAAAGCGCCCAAAGGGTTTTGGTACGCACACCACAATAGGGGTTATTAGCACAATAAATTGCTTCTCCAACCCAAGTGTCATCCTTCCCCACAGTGGTTTATAGAGCACGTGAGGCTCTGGCAAGGTTCCTCAGCGGAGGGAAGGAGCTGAATGATCTAGAAGGGTAAAAGTGATCGTATCAAATCGTTCCCAAAATGCTCGGGTTAGTAACTTAATGATGCCAGATTCCGGAACGTATCGGATAAATACCTGGGACGATCAACATCAATTAAGCTCCTAATAGCCTACAGGAAATCCCGTTATCGATCCCAGGAAAAGAAGGAGAATGTTGGCTTTCTGCTGATGTAACCAAACGCATACCAGTAGCTGATTTCGAGGGTTGAGAATCGTCGACAGTAAACGTTTCGTTTGGCGCAGTGATGATCTATCAAGAGAGGTTGTGAGCACAAGGCAAGTTGGCTAACTTGGTAAATAACCCCGCCTCTGTATTTTGCGCGCTATATATGAAATTCCAGGAGGGATGGCGAGTTGTTGTGACCACTCAAACTCCGTAAGCCAATTTGTGGTTTGATGAAAAGTGCATAGCTTAGCCTTTGCTGCTGGCGCGTTAGTCCGCATTCGGTGGCATGGCTAAAAAGAAGACGACGTGCGGTCATAATGGCAGTCAACCCTTATTCACTTAATCCAGCGTCAGGGGAATAATTTAGCATAGATCTAGACAGCAATAAGGTGTTCACTTCTACCTTCTTATCACAGCCTCCATGAATTACATGCTGCATAATGGTGTCAGCCTGAACGTGACCTTGCACCAGCCTAGGCTAAAAAGTGCGCTTTCTTCCCGAAAAAGCTGTGCTGCAAAGGTAGACTTTAAAGGTATCTTCATCTAAATGAATGGTGACGCGCGCTCTGGCGACGCCCTTTTCTGCAAAAGAGTTATGTAAGCCTTGAAAAACATCCACTTCCATTCGTCTGGACCGGGGGCCAATACTCCAATACTACTCGAAATGAAAATATATCTATCTATAGGGGCCCTCAATAGCATGGCTTTTGATAAACTTACAATCGACTCACACTATAGAGTCGCGTTTCTATTTTCGGATAAGGAATCAAACTAGCACCGAATTTTCGAAAATGTCAATCAACTACAATAGTATCAAAGTAGCATCCAGAAGTTTAAAAAGACATGTGAAGATTACTTCTATATATTTGGAAATATATAAATATTTAACTAAACTAAAAATTGCCTTCATCTACTCACCCGTTATAATCCACAACTCGCGCAAAACACTCCTCTCTACTTTTAGCTATCGCTGCCGAAGTATTAATGTCCAGTGGCGCTTCGAGTAATGGAAAAATGCAAGCACCCAATATGGAGTAGCCGACAACCAAAGCGACTAGACCGGGTGGAGGAGAAAAGTACTTTTAGCAGTAGACCAAAAACAATTGCCCAAGAAGGATGTGTCGACGCCGTTTTTGTTGCTAGCAAACTCTCCAGATGCTGTTGTAATCAATGATATTGTGGTTGAGTGTGTTGCTGATATTGTTGTTGATACAGTGTGCTACGTTGTACTATTATTACAGTTATAATGCGTGGTTTGTTTGCTATATTTTTGTTGTTGTGGCTGTTGATGGAAAAGTTGTTGATCTTGAAATTTCACTGTGCCAGTTGCTTGAGCAGCCGTTTGTTTGAATTGTTGTTGCTCAGATACAGCTGTGCGTTTTGTGATTTGTTGTTGCATCTGTTGTTGTTGTTTGCTCGTTGTGGTATTTCGCGGCGACCTCTCAACGTCCGACATTTTACTTGCAATCGCAAATGTTTTTCTTGCATTTGTTCTAAGCACGGCAATCGTCGTCGCCGCCGGCACGGGTACATTTAGACGGGTTACGTGATGTGCCGGACGAACGATACGATTGATGTAATTAACTTTGTTTCTTAAATTTACTTAATTATTTTGATTGTTCATTGTGCATTCATCATATCTGGTATTTCGACTGTGAATGTTTGCTATTAAAATCATTGAAATTAAATTGTAATATTATTGTTGCCGTTAAGATATCAGAAATTGAATTAGTTTACTATTATTTTTGCATTAATTATAATCAGAGCTGCTCAATCTCTATACACTTATATCACTTTGTTTTCGTTTTGCCCTGAATTTCATATGAAAGTGCAAAGAAAAAGCTCTTCCATATGAAGCCAATGCACTTCGGTATGATATTCAAATTTACACTAACAAATTGACACCAAAAAAAATGTCCAAAAATATTGCAGTACTGAGAAAAATTTTAATTTAAAATTATATATTAATGGCCCCTTAAAATTATTTAAACATTTAAAGTAATTTTTGTATTTAAATATTTTTGTGTATATGCATTGTGATTTGCTCTTCCCTATAAAAAATTTGAATAGCCCTGCTTATACATAATTAATAAGTTAAATATTTTGATTTATGAGGTAAGTAATTAAAAATTTTTTTTTCTTAGGTAGTTTTTAGAACGCTAATTACAAATATAGATTTTCGGAACACCAGAGTCTTGATATGAAAGCGATGCTTGTGCGTTTCGAACAGGAGGTTTAATTACAACCTCCGAACTGGTAATAATTGGATGCAGAGCGGGACAGCTATTGACCACAGTTGTACCAATTGCGTTCAGGTTCGAGGTATATGTCGTTAAATAATTCACAAAGGCCGCCACAATTGCAGACCAACTATTATTGAACCAGTTAGATCTAAAAAAGGGTGACAGCTAGCATTTCCTAGGACATTACAAATTAGAAGGGTGAGTTTAAAGCAGTGCGACAAAACGGAACTATAATTAGCTATAACTGCGCTAGTGCGGAACTAGTGAGATTGGCTGCATGCTGTATTATGGGATAATCTTCTCTGGATTTACCAACCGATACGAGATCACGCAAACTAATACTCTTAGAGGTCTTATCGCCACTTGAGCCTTACTATAAAAGCGTCTAAAGTGAGTTTAATGCTAAGTTGGGCAGCCTTATAAATGAAATCAGTGTAAGACGAAACTACGGATCGGATATGGTAGTAGTTCGTTAGTGCGCATGTATTCATTAAATAAATAAAAAAATGTAAGGCGCGATAACCTCCGAAGAGATCTAAGCCCGAGCTTGTCTTCCAATTTGCGTAGTGCTCCTCTTGAGTTTCCCTACAAATTGGCAGGACGGGACCTACATGTTTTATGCCGACTCCGAACGGCATCTGCAAGGCAGATGAGTTTTCACTGAGAGCTTTTCATGGCAGAAATACACCCGGAGCGCTTGCCAAACACTGCCGAGGGGCAACCCCGCTTAGAAAAATTATCTTCTAATTGAAAAACCTCATTTCTAAAATTTTGATGTTGCTTTGCCCGTGGGTGTGAACCCAGGGCATACGGTGTGGTAGGCGGAGCACGCTACCATCACACCAATCAAATAACTGAATTTTTAGATTCTCACTCCTTCAATAGGCAATACAAAGGCCAACAACATCACCATTAAGGTACTAGCACGACCATCTCGGGTACGATTTAATATGAACTCACTAAACTTTCTAAGCCATACCGCTCCACTATCCCTAGTTAAATGCGGAACTTGGAGTCGCCAGAGAATCATGTGTAGAATACATTCATATTTGTAATAGGATTCACCTCACGTATGTGATGTCGCTAATTGGTTTGCGGAAGCTATGAATTGCACCTATAAAATCCTAGAATTCCTTTGCAACTGCCCCGTTTTGTAATTAGTATTTTCCTCCCATGTTCCAAGATTCTTATATGCAACTCAGCAAACAATGCCCGAAAAGCTTGAAGGACACAAACAAATTTTTGGTTTTTAATACATGAGGATGCTAGGAGGCATGTGGGGCCTTTCGCACAAACCCTCTTATTGGGCATTATAGGCAATTGCAAAGTCTATTCTTACTAAGGGACCTGATTGATGGACAGTCACACAAAAAAGTACGTATACCAAAAAATAAAGAGGGGGTATACAGATCATACGACTCTACAAAAAAAATGTTGTTCTTTGCCTTAAAGTTTATTTCATGATTTTCTGTTTTATTATAAACGAAAACGAATAGAAAAACCTTTTTTCGGTATAGAGTTTGTTTTCGTAATAGTTATAGTAATAATAGTAATGGCGTAGAGTGATAACTAAACAACGATCAGGTGTTTTGTACAAATCTAGAATACCCTAAAATGTCGTCGCGAAAGTGTAGATATGAAGCTGATGCATTTTGTTATATATGTGGACAATTTATTAAAGTTAGAGATATAAAATATGAACTAAATACATCTCTCATCCTCTCTAAAGCCAACGAGGCATATTTTGTGTGTGAAGGCAAGACCTGGGCTCCACGTGCTACTTGTAGTTATTGTAAGAGATGTTTGGAAGGTAAGCAAATTTTAGTTAAATAGTAAATTAAATAAAGTAGACATATTTATTTATCTTTCTATATTTAGGTTGGTATCGCGGTGAGAAAAGATCTATAAAATTTGCAACACCGAGAACACTGCTACTTTTGCATTGTGAATCCAAGTAAAAGACGTAGAGGTAAAAATGCAAAACCTATCAAATATCCCGTCTTGAATCTTCTTCTGCTCCAGTCGCACACGATCTGACACGACCAGTACCAGAGCCACCGAAAAAATTACAGCAGAGAAGTGGCTCATCGCTTAGTTCTTATAAAAGCAATGCCGATCAGGGGTTTTTACTGGCACCAGAACAACCAAAACATCATTTCATCACTTCTGAAGATTTTAATGATTGACTAGAGATTTAAATTTAGTAGCATGCTTTTAGCTTCCGAACAACGTTATCAAGGCCAACGTAATGAAAAATGATGGGATATTTGAGGTTTATTGAGGGCCTATGAACATAAAAGAAAAAGTAAATGTGTACATTTTAAACATTTTCCACTTTTATTTTAGTTGCTTCGATATTAAAACTTAATAAAAATATTTTTTTGAATTGTTTTCATTTTCAAGTAAAATATTAAAACCAAAAAGATTTTGAAAAATTTCGTTCAAGCGGTTTCCTAAATAGGAAAGCAAACTTCTTCATGCCATACATTTTTTTTCGTCAAATTACGACCTAAAGAATTGAAATTTAATGCTTTGAAGTCAAAGTCAAATTTTGTGTTGATCCGTGTTATCAATTATTACCATGGCGAAAGGCATAAAAACTACCCCGACAACAGCATGGTATGACATTCTGCCTGCAGCCCCAATAGCCAAAACTATATCATACGGCTATAGCAGCATAGTGCTATCTAATGCAAGGCGAACGGTGTATATGGTCCTCTACCTGAGCTTCGAAAGATATCTTGGGGCCACAATGGAGTGGAGGATTGGTGCTTGGGTTCGAAAATAGCATAAAATACTAAACATCAATAAATTGACGATTACAAATTTACAGAAGTGATCGGGTCTGAGGTCTACTCTGTCGATCCAGAAATAAGAAGATTCTACAGGCCGCCATATCACTAAATATATTTAAATAAAATATATTTATTGTCAGGCGGTGATGAAGGCAACTCTGTCGCACTGTACTTCATCAAGAAGTGTCCTGGAATACAAAGAAGTATTGGAAGATCTTCGGTAAGGCGATCTATGGTGGGTTCGCGGTCTTAAAGGGACATAAGGTAACAAAAGGCCGATTATGAAGAATTCATGAGCTTAACACCGGCTTAAAATAATTGAATATTCAATTATTATGCTTTTCTAAGAGAAACTGAAAAGAAGGAAAGAAACATTTACTGGCATATTGCGATAGTGCTATTTCGAAAACAGCCACGAATTCATCGTCAGGCAATTTCGTAAAGTTATCAAAGGTTTTACCGAGATTCGAACCGCGAATCACACGATGAAACTACAGTTGCCTTAAACACTAGGCTATCCTGCTTGTATTTGTCTCCTTGCTTAATTCAGTTTATCTTATTTCTACACTAACAACACAACTGAGACATTTGGCCTCTATTAATTTGTGTGTATGTAGATTTATTTTTTGTAAAGTTTCTTTTTCGTTGCGAATGAGAAACTTTGTAAATCGGGCTCTGCTTTACATATTTATGTTCGTTTGTTTTAAATGGTGAGTTCAATTTATACTTATTAAGAATTTATGAGCGATTAGTTGGCAAAGGTGGGTGTAGGACTCGGTAGGGGAAACAAAAAGGAGAGAGGAGTTGCATTTGACCAATAAAACAAGAAATACGTGGACGGAAGCGGGAGCTCAAAAAGTGGCTCATATCTCTAATGAGAGTAATTTTAAGGATCACGATGGGCTTGCTTAATGGAAACTGCCTTCTGGCGTCACTTTCCTATAAATTAGGCTTCGTGCATAAAAACAGATGTTGGAAGTGCAAGCTACAGGTAGAAGCAGTTTAGCACGTTCTGTGTTCATGTCCTGCGCTTGTGAGGTAAAGATGCATTACTAGGGGCGGCAGCTATTAAGCTAAGTCCTGGAAAGCTTTGACTATTTGACAAGGGGCCGGAGTATTTTAATACGTAAGTCCTAGCACCTGATTGGGGTTTTTCATTTGGTCTCCGACAAATTCTGTTAACACTTTGGCCACATTTAGTCTATGTGAGGTCGTGCAGAAGCATAGACCATAACAACATCAGATGAAGCGGCTCTGGGAGTGTTCGAGAGAAAAGTTCTTCGAAAGATTTATGAACCTCTACGCGTTGGCGATGGCGAGTACCGAAGAAGATTTAACTATGAGCTGTATGAGCTCTACACAGACACCAAGATAGTCCAGCGAATTAAAACACGACGGGTTCGCTGGCTAGGCTATGCTATGCGAATGAAAGATTACGCCGGCTAAGAAAGTGTTTCTATCGGGACCCGCCTATGGAAGCAGAGAAAGAGGGCTGGAAGAACCAGGTGGAAAATGATTTAAACTCCTTTGTTATGACCAATTGGCGCCAGTTAAGCGCCAATTAAGTAAGTAAGTAAGTGGTCTTTACGGACCGGACAGTTTAACCAAACCTAACCTAATACGAAAAAATTATTTATAATCAAATTTTCCTCATTTAAAAGGCTCGACTCACTATTTTTCATCGATTTTGATTATTTTTATATCATTCTGAATAACTTTTTTCTATTTATATTTTGTCATTCACCCATTCAACACAACCACCTACAACTGTTTACGCAACAAAACACTTCCGTTCAACGTCTGCTGCAACTGTCATTTACCAACGTGTTAATTGTCATTTTAGCCACACGGAAGTGTTTACGTCCACACTTCATTTAATTTTTACCCTCACTCTGGCAGTCAACTTTACCCACTGACTCAATCTTCTATAAGCACACACAACACCCAATTCAATTCAACACTTAAGCACTAGACCATAGAAATTTTGTTGTAGTATTACTGTTTGTTTGTTGCTGTTAGTTTTTACACTCATTTCATTATCTTGTTGTTGTTGTTTTATTTTTGTTGTTTGTTTTTGCCTTTGCATTTATAACTGCAGCTGACTTGGAATTTGTTGGCAAAGTGCCATCATGCTTGCTACCCCAATTTAAACACTTCCTATACACTTAAACAACAACAAGAAGAGCTCAACGCACTTATTGTCACAACTCTTGCATTCACACATACGCGCCCACAGTTGCAAGTTATTTGATTGTTGTTAATGTGCGACAGCATTGTCCTGTTGAACTTTGCTTTTATTGTTTTTTGTTGAATTTTTTTTAACTGCAATCGTTTGCTTCCAAATGTTGTGTTTTGTTTTTATTTTTTTCACTCGCAACAGCAACTTTTGTTAAATTACACTTTAATATCATTTGGCGCGCCCATCCGCCTCTCCGCCTCTTTGAATCACGTAAAATGTGTATTAAACGCCCGGTAGGTAAGAAGGACGCAGTTGATGACGTTGACGCCTGCCGTCACACTTCCTGTTGTTGTCAACATTTCTTGGCTATAATCTGTTGTTAACTTACTTGCAGGCGTTTCTGTTGTAGTTTTGTTGTTGTATGGCTTACTTTTACTATTCATCGTGCTGCTGTTATTATTGTTGTGCAAATGGCTTTCAATTCGTTGTCTGTTCTTGTTTTAGCATTTCTTTTTTCTTATTTTCATTTAACTTTTGCTCCAATTTCATATTCGTTTGCTTTACCATTTCATTCTCTACTCGTATTGTTGCAGGATTTTCCTCTTTCGGTTTTAATTTTATGTTTTCTTCCTGTAAACCTGGAATTAAAAAGAAAAAAAGTTTGGTAAATAGTTTTTGTACCTAAATAAATTTTAGATTTTTATTAAGTAATCCTGGAGTCATTGCTACTTAAACACAACAAAAGTAAGTTCAATGCACCTATATATAAAAATCAAATTCTGTGTGTGTGTGTGTTCCTCGGAAACGTATTTCCCACCACTCACAAATTTTGGCTATATGTTCCTGCGATCAAGACGAAGGTTTTTATATTTCAGAACTAAGAATTTTAAATTATTATTTTTTTTCAATTTCACGTGCGCCACTGGGTGGTGCGACAAATTTTGTATGTCAGCAAAAGTTACTCATACGCCATGTATGTACTTAAGTGCAGAACTTTTTTTTGGTCATAGCATTGAATTCACAAAAAGTTAAAGCGATAGCATTGAGTGATTTAAAAGTTTTTATTAAATTTAAGCATTCCATTTGTAAAAATAGCTGTCTATATGAGATGAGAGACAAAATTTGTGCTTGATTAAGTTATGAGATTTTGAGTATGAATTGTGTGTGACAAAATAATATTTGAAAAATAAAGCAAGCAATGATAAATTAGAGGAGATGAGCGATCTAAGAAAAAGTAGGAGAGATTTAGAGGGTGTAAAAAAGAAGAGGGAGAGATAAGGAGATGATAAAGGGTAAGAATGAGACAAATTGGGAGATACATTTGGAAGAAGATCAATACAATCTTATACACTGATTGCTTGACTTTGAGTAATGGGAAGGAAGTGCGTAAATACACCTTCTTATTTAGATTAGTATCTGCCAACCCGAGCAGCGCCGGGTACCCTGATAGTCTGCCATAAAAGATTACAGTTTACTAAAACCAATCCACAACAACGGCGATCCCGCAAACCGCGCCAATTACCGCGGCATCAGCCTGCTTAGTATCGCTATAAGAGTTTATCTATCGTACTGTGTGAAAGACTGACGCCCATAGTCAACGAACTGATTCGATTTTAGCAGTGTTGCTTCCGACATGCTACTACTACTACTATCGATCAGATCTTCACGATGCATAAGATCATGAAGAAGACACACGGTAAGCGAATCGACACTCACCATCTTGTCGTCGACTTCACAGCAGCATTTGACAGCGCGAAAAGAAATTGGTTGTAATGAGCTATGTCTGGATTTAAGTTCACTGCCATGTTAATAAGAATATGCCATAGGATGTTGAGCAGCACCAACAGCTCCGTAATGATTGATCTTCTCCGAGCCATTCAAACCCAATGGAGGCTTATTTCTTGCGATTTATGCGATTTCACTCACGACGAATAAAAATCACGCTCCACAAGTCGCTTATCATACCTGCCCTGATGTGTGGCTCGGAATCATTGACGGTGTCGAGAAAAATTAGATGTCTCCTGGAGTGTTCGAAAAAGATTTTCCGGAAGATGTGTGGCCTTGTTCGTGCTACGGTATCATTTTCGTGGTATCAATGCAACGGTTAATATTATGCGGCCCACCGTGGTGTGATGGTTAGCGTGCTCCGCCTATCACACTGTATGCCTCGGGTTCAACTCCCGGGCAAAGCAACTTCAAAATTTTAGAAATAAGGTTTTTCAATTAGAAGAAATTTTCTAAGGCGGGGTCGCCCCTCGGCAGTGTTTGGCAAGCGCTCGCGGGTGTATTTCTGCCATGAAAAGCTCTCAGTGAAAACTCATCTGCCTTGCAGATGCCGTTCGGAGTCGGCATAAAACATGTAGGTCCCGTCCGGCCAATTTGTAGGGAAAAACAAGAGGAGCACGACGCAAATTGGAAGAGAAGCTCGGCCTTAGATCTCTTCGGAGGTTATCGCGCCTTACATTATTTATTAATATTATAAAAAGTATAATTAAAAGTATAATTTTGTATCTTTACTATTGATTTGCCCATGGAAATATTTGTTTCGCCCTTAAAATGTATCAAAATGATAATTGTATAATTTTTCCTAGTTTCATTATGATAACATTTAATACTAGATTGATTATAAAACGCATTACATTTGTATGTAGTCTATTAACTTGACAAATACAAGTATCAAACTAATATTTCGAAAATGTCAAGAACATAAGATCATTGATGACGAAAAAAAGATGCCTAGATGGCATCGCCTTGATAATAACTTTTTTTGTGTGGGAAGCAGGTATATTGATGAACTGCATGAGCTTTACACAGATATGACGACAGTGTAGCGATGAAAACCCAAAGGTTTTCGCTGGATAAGTCATGTTATGCGAATGGACGAAGACACTCCGGCCAAGTATTCGACACCGCAGTTTGGAAGCAGAGGAAGAGCGGAGACCTCCACTGGGTTGGGAGAGGCAGTTGGGGAAAGACGCCTAAAATCGTTTAGGCCGTTAAGCGCCAATTAACGATGATTGAAGGATCACATTGGAATGGAAAGAGTCGGCTTATTATCGATAGTGAATTATTAGCGTTGAGATATCGGTTTTTTTATCGGCTTGTTATCGCAGAGTCAAAGGTTTCAAGTACAGATGTGTTATCGATTGTATATCAAAATTAAACCGTATCTGTTGCATGAAACACCGATAAATTTTTGCTTAAAACCCGATAACTTGCCAATAATAAATTGGTAACACTCTGATAAGAAACCAATAACTTTTGGAGAACATATAAATTACCTTTTCATAATAAATCCCTAAATTTTCGATAACAAATCGATAAATTCTTGATAATAAAACAATAACAAATCGAAAGGTTTTTGATAATAAATCGATTATTTTTCAAACAAGATTCAATATCAAATAGATAAGATACTGATAAGAACATGGCGACACTCCGATAACTAATCGATATATTTTTTCATAACAAATCAATAACTGATAATATTTCGATAACTTTTTGCCAAATAATCGATAACTTTTGGATAATAAATCGGTTATTTTTCTATGAAAATTTATCATTTTTGATGAAAAATCAGTAACTCTTCGATTAAAAAACGACAACTTTTCGATAAAAAGGTTATATTGCCATATGAAGTCGATACATATTCGACAAACATCGATCATTTTTTGATAGCATTTCGATAAAGTAAGTCGAGAACAAACCGACAGATTGTCTATAGAAAATCGATGGCACATTGATAACTTTTGCTCACGATAGCAAGTTTAGAAATTTTCAAAAAAATCGTAACTCACTATACCTTGACGAAAACAGCTGTACAAATTACTGCTTGCTGTTTACATATCAAAAATACTTCAAAAAACCCGTATAGGTACTAGTAAATCTCTGCTCTATTATTGGAACACTTATCGACTTATCTTATAATTTCGAAATATTTTGGTACTGGGAATAATTTCGGACTGTTTTCGGGATTTATGGTATTGTGTGCAGGACCATTTTGAGACTCTTTCGAGATTATTTAGGAACTATATTCGATTTGTTTCGGGATTGCATTTGCACTGATTTCAGGCTTACTTCGGAGTCATCGTATCATTTTGACACTACTTGGGTCCCGAATTTGAAACTTTTTCTCGCTAATATCGGGACTACATTCTAGATAACTTTGGGATCATCTGACGATTGTTGTGAAGATCGTAAAGAGTTTATTTTTAAAAGTTTGCAGTAGCGGCTTTAGATATTAATTTCGGCTGTTTTGGGTTGTATCCGGATAAATGTCGAAATTAAATTATCTCTGAAATATTCAAGACTATGCACGGAATATTTCCGAATGGTTTTCGGATCGTTTTCGAAATAAAAAAAATAAATGTAAGGCGCGATAACCTCCGAAGAGATCTAAGGCCGAGCTCCTCTTCCAATTTGCGTCGTGCTCCTCTTGATTTTCCCTACAAATTGGCCGGACGGGACCTACATGATTTTATGCCGACTCCGAACGGCATCTGCAAGGCAGATGAGTTTTCACTGAGAGCTTTTCATGGCAGAAATACACCCGGAGCACTTACCAAACACTGCCGACGGGGCGACTCCGCTTAGAAAAATTTTCTTCTAATTGAAAAACCTTATTTCTAAAATTTTTGATGTTTCTTTGCCCGGGTTTGAACCCAGGGCATCCGGTGTGGTAGGCGGAGCACGCTACCATAACACCACGGTGGCCACGTCGTTTTCGAAATATTTGGAGATAATCTAGAAATTTTTTCGGCAGAATTCTGGTATTGGTTTCGTGATAATTTGGTTACTGTTGAAACCATTTCAAAGCTCTGGATAATTTCAAGGCTTTCCTTGTAACATTTCGGAATTTTTGTACTTATTTGGAAAGGTTTTTGAACGATATCGCAACTGCTTTTTGATGATTTTAAATACTATGTTTGGATTGTTGTAAACGATCATATGGGATTTTGAACCATCTTCAAATAATTTCAAAACTTTCATTGGAACATTCGCGAATCGTTTTCTGATCATTTCGAAATTATATCTAGATCTTCTCGTTATTACTTAAGGATTTTTTTGGTGGTATTTTCCGGTCACTGATTATCTAGGGACATTTCGAAACTCTTCTGAGATAATTTTACGACCATCTCCAGATCATTGCGACACTGGTTCGGAGCCCTTTCCGATCAATTTCCGGACATTTTCGAGAATATTTTGGAATAAATTAGTGCAGTTCCATTCTGGACTATTACTTTTTTCTATCGAGGCTGATTTTAAGATTAGCTCGGGACTATCTTCTGACTGTGTTGTCTTTACAATTTTTTTTTATTAAATTTCGAGACAATTTTGGGATTTCTTCAAATATATATCTCGAATGTTTTTCGTTTGCTTTCAGCATCATTTTGAAGCTCTTTCGGGAATATTTCGGGATTATGTCTGGATTGCTTCGATATTGCCTCGATAGTTCGGGACTATTAGTGGCTCATATCGGTACTTCTTTTTTGATCATTTAGGGACAATCTCCGGACAGTTTTGAGCACCATGTTGGGACTATTTTGTGGTAGTTTCTGAATTTTTTAGTTTTTGTTTTAGCAAATTTCAGCGATGTTGTTTTAAATATTTCAGATCAATTTGGGACGTTAAAATATGATTTTCGGTATTGTTTTATGGAGTATTCTAGATACTTTCGGAACTATCTTCATGACGTTGTAGAATTGTTTTCGTTTATAATTTAACGACAATTCGGGATTACATATGCGCTTTTCGGGACTGTTTTAAGTTTTTTTTTCTGTCGAGTTTTTAGTAATTTCGCGATAGCTTAGGAGCTGCATCTTTGAACCAAGCTTAGAGTTCTATGAGAAAGGCTATATTTTGGACCGAAAATATTCTGTATAGACAGGGATCGAGACATTGGATATTTAATCATTATACAAAGAACGTTTTTATTTTTGTTTTATCTACTTTTCATTTTAATATTCTTCAAATAGTTTTTTTTAATTACATTCATGCTGTCTCCACCATTTATGCTGAAAAGCATTACTTTCTCTCAACTTTTTGCGCTTTCCCTTAAAATTCTAACACAAACAGCAACAAGAACAACAAAAAAATGTTATTAAACGCAATGCAAGCAATAGTGAGCATGGCAGTTATGAGCTTCGTTGGACAACAAACCAAGCAACTAACCAACTATTTAATAGACAGAGAGGCAGATACTGACAAACTGTATGACAAAATGCGTCGGAGTGTTGGCAATGCGATTAAAATTATGTGAAACTAGAGATATGAGAAGGAAAAAAAAGTTGGGAAAGAGAGCGCACTGCAAGAAAAGAAAACTTCGCACGATTATAAAAATTGCATTTAATGCTGGAAGGCTTCAACAAGGATTAAAACCTTTTCAAAGTTACTGGTGTGAAAGCATTACATATTGACACCAACACAAATCGTATAAAGTGCGAAAAGAGAATAGTTTCAAGAAGGAAATTAAAAATAAGAGTTTATGAAAATAGTGGAATAACTTTGCTTTTTCAGATTCGTTTCGTTTTACAATAACTGGGACTATTTGTAGTCGATTTGCTGAGAGCTGAGAGAGCTATTAACACACAGTAAGGAAGACCAAGTTCGGGTGTAACCGAACATACATACTCAGTTGAGAGCTTTGGAGACAAAATTGCCTTTTCATGGATACACACAAATGTAATACTAAAGCAATTGTGCCTTTGCTATCTTTCTTCAGCTATCAGTTCGTTTTATTGAATATTTTTTTCTTAATATTTAAAGGGTATTTTAAAAGAGAGTGTGTCTTAATTCTATAGGTGGACGCTTTTTCGAGATATCGCCATAAAGGTGGACCAGGAGTGACTCTAGAATGTGTTTGTACGATATGGGTATCAAATTAAGGTACTAATGAGGGTTTCAAAGGGAGTAGCCCATAGTTGTATATATGAAGGCGTTTTCGAGATATCGATCAAATATGGAAACCAGAACATCATCTGTCGGTACCGCTAATTTATTTATTTATGTAATAACCGAAGCTGTATTCCTGCCATGTTTCCAAGGGTTTTTGATTACGCCCTGCAGAACTTTTTCATTTCTTCTACTTAATATGTATGTGTCACACCCATTTTAAAAAATTTTTTCTGAACTATATTTGTCGTCAAAAAACCAATTTAATCACATGTTTTTGTCCTTTTTTCATATTTCGTATAGAATTATGAATTTTTTTCATTTTTCCAAATTTTCGATATCGAAAAAGTGGGTGTGGTCATAGTCGGATTTCGCCCATTTTTAATACCAGATAAAGTAGCTCACATAAATACATGAAATAAGTTTAGTAAAGATATATCGACTTTTGCTCAAGTTATCGTATAACGGCTGAGAAGACGCCCCACTTTGATAAAACTGGGGTTGGCTTAACATTCGCCCGTTTTCACAAAAACCAGTACCGTCCATAGGGCTTATGCCTTTACAATATTCACAAGATTGGTAAATTTTTGTTCGACTTATGGCATTAAAAGTATCCAGACAAATTAATGAAAAAGGGTACGGAGCCACGCCCATTTTGAATATTATTTTCTTTTTGTATTAGTGCACCTATCATTAGTGGAGTTGAATGTTGACATAATTACTTATATCTGTAAAGATATTAATTTTTGCTAATTTTATTTAGAACATATATAGGAGTAACGTTCCTGCCAAATTACAGCTTGGGAAACTTTTTAAATACCTTCTTTTAAAAGTGGGCGGTGCCACGCCATGTCCAAAATTTTACTTATTTTCTAGTCTGCGTCATAAGTTCAATTCACCTACCAAATTTCATCGCTTTATCCGTCTTTGGTAATGAATTATCGACTTTTTCGGTTTTTCGAAATTTTCGATATCGAAAAAGTGGCGTGGTATAATCCGATTTCGTTCATTTTAAATAGCGATCTGAGATGAGTGCCCAGGAACGTACATACCAAATTTCATTAAGATACCTGAACATTTACTCAAGTTATCTTGTTCACGGGCAGACGGACGGACGGACATGGCTAAATGAATTCTTTTTTCGCCCATATCATTTTGATGTATAGAAGTGATATATCTATCCCGATTAGTTTATGCCGTTACGGGGTACACTATGCGAACAAAATTAATATAATCTGTGAGCTCTACTCAGCTGAGTATAAAGAGGTGATGAAAGTTGTGGGAAAAATTGCATGTTACAAACAGTTATTGAATAATAAAGAAAGGTTGATACAACAACAAAGCCTTGATAGCGAGTTAAGCTGAAGCATGTTGCTACGCTACTTAAAACGATATCTAGGCAATTTTGAGGACAGAAAAATAGGAGTAGCAATTTATTACAAGTTTCGTCAGTTAATTATTGTTTATATTATTTTTTTCGTATTTTTAGAAAAACTACTTGAACTAAAATTATACAAACCATTTCGAAAATTTTTTCGACAAAACTCGAAAATCCGAGATAATTTAAACTAATTTCTTGTTGTTTGCTGAATGTTTTTAAGTATACATTCGTACCCAATCAATTTAGTTTACAAAGCAATTTTGAAAATGTTTTCGAAAAAATTCCATCAATTCTCCAAGAAAATTTCGAACTATATTTTTGATTTTTGGTGTCGCGTAAAATTTTTTTGACCAATCAATTCTATACTGCAAATAATTTGGAAATGTTTTCGAAAATTGGAACTTAATTTTAATTTGCGTTTCGTAGTCCGATCAATTTTAGTTGGTTCCAACCATTTCGAAAATATTCGAGAAATGTCCAACTATTTTTTGAGTTCACTGAATTTTTTAGAACATAAGTTTCGTAGCCCAGTCAATTAAGTGTGAAAACAAATTTCGGAAGTACTTTGAAAAATTCGAGAAATTTTCAAAGCTATTTTTTGTAGTCCCTAATATTTTGAGTATGCAATTTCGTAGCTCAGTCAATTTCAGTTTGCAAACCAATATGAAATATCTTCGAAAAACTTGGAGAAGATTTTCAAATGTTTTCGTGTGGCCTGAATTCTTGAGTTTGCAGTTTCGTAGTCAATCAATTTTAGGTGCAAACCAATTTCGAAAGTGTTTCCGAAGAAATTCCAGAAAAATTGAGCTATTAATTTGGAGTCCCTAAATTTTCTTGGATATGTATTTTCGTAGCTCAGTCAATTTTTAGTTTTTTCGAAAAAGTTTTCAAAAAATTTCAGAAAATGTCGAGTTTTTTTTTCGGAGTCCCTGATTTATTTGAGTA
Source organism: Eurosta solidaginis (assembly GCA_029619165.1). Classification (NCBI taxonomy): domain Eukaryota; kingdom Metazoa; phylum Arthropoda; class Insecta; order Diptera; family Tephritidae; genus Eurosta; species Eurosta solidaginis. The sequence continues at coordinate 3,587 of JARSSU010009993.1, read as the reverse complement.
TGCAGTTTCGTAGTGCAATCAAATTAAGTCTGCAAACCAATTTTGAAAATGTTTTCGAAAAATCGGGAAACTTTGATACATTTTTTTTGGAGTCCCCCTGAATTATGTTAGAGCATGCAGTTTCGTAGTCCAATAATTTTCGTAGTCCAATTTTAGTTTGGCAACTATTTTGAAAAGTGTTTTCGAAAAAGATCGCAAAATTTGAGAAAAATTTTAATAATTTTTTAAGGTATGCCAGTTTCTTAGCGCAATCAATTTTAGTTGTTAACAAATTTCGAAATTCAAATTTCAAGAAACTTCGCACTATTTTTTAGTGTCGCCTGAATTTTTGAGATGCAGATTCGTAGACCAATCAAATTTTTGTTTTGCAAACCAATTTTGAAAATATTTCGAAAATATTTGGGAAAAGTACCACTATTTTGTTGGTGTCGCTCGAATTGTTTCGAGTATTCAGTTTCGTAAGTCCAATCATTTTAGTCTGCAAACCACTCTCGAAAATGTTTTCTAACAACTCGAGAAATCGATCTGTTTTATTTTTGAGCCTCTAATTTTTTGGAGGGTGTGATAGCTCAATCAGTTGTGAACTGACAAGTACAAATTATAGGTAGGTCTCTCAAAATTCGCATTGTTTTTTTTATTTTTTTCCGCTGCTGTTTTTGATTTTACTTCATACGAAGAGTCAACAGTTTTTCCAATATGGAGGAAAATCTGAAACACCGTTCGAAAAAAATTTGTCAAAATCAATGCAATATAGAGGACCTCATTTTTGTACTTTGTGAGTCCAAATTGATTGGGCTACAAAAGTGCAAGCCAAAAACTCGTTCTGATAAAAAGATAGACATTTTCTTCAATTTTCGAATTTTTTCGAACATTTTTTCGAAATTGGTGTGCGTAGTTTCAGTTACAGAGGAGTTTTTTCTCAAAATACTGAAAATAAAAAGAATGTAGATAATGAAGTTTTAAAAAAAAATCTGTTTCTACTTTCTGTTTCGCTGCTGTATGTGTGTATTCGAGGTCAAATCTTGAATTATAGTTGAAGAGAAAAAAAGTGAAAATTGTCAGGTGTGACATCGTGCAACCAACCATAATATCCATTGCTATTAACTCATCCAAATGATTATAATTACATGTTTTGTCTTGTCGCTACGAAAGTTTTTCATAATTACGAAATGACAACATGGCTATTCGTTGGTTAATGTAAACGTTATAAGAGTTTAATGAGTTTGTAGAATTAATACAGCAGAGAAGAGCTTATAAATGCATCGACGGTTGATCTTATTAAAAATAGTAAATTAAAAATTTTAAGTTGAAGAAGAGAAAGCCAATGATACTAAATGTTGAGGAGCACGAAGCAATGATAGCGCTGGGGGTGGTTTAATAGTGAACTTTAGTGTTGTGCTAGTGTATGAGACAAAATGGACATGTGCAGTGTGCTACTATTTAATTTTTCTTATAAACTAACAGACCTACATAATATTTATTCCGAATCCGAGCGGCAAGTTCAGATCAGGTTAAGTTGAATAAATACCACAGAGGGCAGCACCACGAGTGCTCGCTGTGATATTACAAAAACATATCATTTCCTCTTCAATCTCAATCATTTCGAAGACAGGAGTAAAAGAATCTGCCATATCCATGATGTCGAGCTCACTGCCATAGATTAGCGTTGTTTTGCACCTTTAGGCAGGCAGTATTGCCCATGAGGTGATCCACCTTCCACACCTAAGTCGACTTTAAACTACTACAAGATCGACTAAAAGTCAATCATAGCTTTTCTGTATGCCTGCCAATAACGAAATACACAGTTAGCAATCCACCAGTATGAACGTTTTATCATCTACTTATCGTGTAAACGTGACGATAAATCGTAAAATCCCATTTCTGTAGGTTCTTAGATGTTCGTCACTTGGGTTTGAAGCCGTCGATCGTTGGCGTCATGCTAGATGTACTCTCTCGGTGATTTTAGCTAGGTTGTATGTGCAAAGGGCATACCTTAGAGCTGCTTTTTCAGGAGGAATCGTTTTGTCGTGCCTGGCCTAAGCTGTCCGTCTGCAATCCCCTCTTCAGATCGTTTTCTAAACTAGTATATCCGTAGTTTATTTATCTTGAGCAGTGATGTATTAGTATATGTTCATATAGATAGACATTATGAAATTTTGGAAAAGCGTTAGTTAGACCGTGGAGTTTTGACACAATGCAGAGACTTTTGATTACATTACGGATACTTTGTTTGAGATCCATTCGTATAAGTCCGGAATTGTTGCTCCAGGACATATTTAGGTTCAAATGGGGACTGCTGCGGGATGGTATCGTACAATCCGCGGGATCATTTCTGGATTGCCCCGGAATCATTTTGGTGGTACTATATTTTTATAATTTCTCGACAATCCGCACATAGTTTCGTTATAATTTGCGATAATTTGAGACTCTTCCGGGGATTAGTATCGCAATCAATTCGGTTTATATCATGATAATGTCGGCACTGTTTTCTGAGTTAGTGTGATAAAATCACGCACACTGTTGTCAGAACCATACGGGGAAAAATTACGAGCTTTTTTCGTTATCAGTTCGGAACTGTTTCGAGATTATTTCGCAACTATCACTGCATGAAATTATTGTCTGGTTTCAAAATCATTCAGGATTAACTCGAGGCATTTTATGAGCTATCTTGAGTTTTTTTCCTTATGGTGTCTGTTTTTTTTTAAGGATGCTCTCCAGATTTCAGGATTCGTTTTTAGATGAACGTGAGGTTAATCAACGTCCATTTGGAATGTTTCCCGATATCACTTCGGAATTATCTTTGAGTCATTTTTTGACGTTTAAATAAATTGTTCAACTGGTCAACTGCTATCGAACATTTTCTTTTGTTAATTTTCGACACATCCTGGTTATTGATGTAAGTTAGAACGTGTTTCCGCCATCTCTTGTCAAACTTAGTTTGGAAGCAACCTGGCTTCAGTGTTGTGCCATTTCAGTGCCTTCAGCGGCGTTATTGGACATGAAAATATGAACACCTCAAAGCGTTTCACATGTTAAACTTATTATTATTAAGATGGTTCATCGTTAAAAATGAGGTTGTTTTTGTCCTAATTAAAGAAATATTATTATTGCCTAAGGTTCTTTCAGGAACACTTTTGAATTATTTTTGAACTATTTTTTATCATTACCAAACTTTCACAGATTATGTCGGGTCATTTTGCAATCGTTTTGATACAACTCTGGAATAGTTTAATCACATAGGAATGGTTTACACATTATTGCCACAAAGGTTTAGGAACGGTTTCGGGATTATTTCAGAACTATCGTCATATAATTTTGGGCTTAGTGTCGGGAAGGTTATTTCTGGTATCATCTGTTGATTATTCTGTTATATACTCGAATCCTTTAGAGATGGTTGGCGTTATGATTTTGTAACTATTTTCAGAGTATCGGGATTGTTCCCAAATTCATATAGGGGCCTTTTCAGGATTAATGCTCTACTCGAAAACCTAGCCTGGAAGGCAAAACGAGCAAAATTTTAAAAGTGGCAAAGAACTAAAGGAAAAATCATAATTTTTGATTTTACTATTTTACTTGAACAATTCGGA
>JARSSU010009992.1:0-12386 GCA_029619165.1 Eurosta solidaginis | reverse complement strand
GAATAGCTGGCAAGACCAAAATTTATATCCTGTGAGTTTGAATCAGTACTATTGAAGAGTTTAAGTTTTGTTATCGAAAAGTTAGAGATAGTTCATTGAAAAATATTGATGTTATCGATGAGTTATCGATTTTTTATCGAAAATTATCGATTTGTGTAAAAATTTTTCGGTATGTATTGATTTATTATCAATTATTTATCAACAAAAAACTTGATATGTTATCAAAAGTTATCGATTTGTTGTTGTCGTAAAGTTATAGATTTAATATCGGGCTTGTTATCATTAAAAAACTTAGTGCGAAGTTGAACTTTACTATCGCTTACGACACTTACTGATGGACCATCACAGACTACTGGCGCGTGTAAGTGTCGAGCGAGTATCGAACTTCTTCGCAGGTCTTTCCTTTTTGCAAAAGCACAAACTCTGAGTGACAATCTTGACAATGTTTTTCGGCTGGGGTCCCGGACATTACGTGGGTTCAAGCAGGTTTACTTTCTATCTCTTAATGTGTTTGTTATAATTTGAGAGGTGGTTATGTTCTTACAATCGCGAACTTAGTCCGTGTACACATCTTTTCTCGTCCCTCGAGTTTGATCTTTCTGAAGCCAGCGGGGAGGTCGCTTGCGCCCAAGTATCCTCTGTGGTAGCCGCTAAAAGAACAATGCCGTTTTACGACAGGCAGGTGTAGTCTAAATGTTGAGAGTGCTACAACCGTGGACTATCGGGGACCACTGCCTAACATAATTCGGTGTGTAACTTAAGGGCTAGCCGGGGGAGGAGCGCTCGGCGCGTCTGGTACACCTGTTGTTAGTGCGGCTGCAAGCTGTGGCGTGTCACTGCATGGGAGCAAGCGGCTCGCCTAATCTAAAAGTTGCAAGTAATATTTTCAAACGAATTTGCCTCTGCTGCGGTAAGCGTGTTTCTGCGCTGGGCTTTGGATCGCGCCACGTTTAAAACATTACTCCAATGGCAATTAACAACAGCCTCGAGAAAGACAGCTCTCGTATTTGTATTACGACCCCTCAAACGTTTGGAAGGCCATAACTAATTTTCTTCACTAGTCAATGGATAACTGGAACGTCCTGTCATTCCATGAATGGTGCAGTTGGTTGTCAGCCCTATTATTGACTCCGCTGTGCCGGGTTCTCTAGGCCCCTGTATCAAAACTAAAATCTGATCATTCACCAAATTTTATTTTTTGTAAAATCGGCTCATTATTTTGGATTTGGTAGAGGTAATATACGGCACAGAATCATTGCTGCTGTTGTGATAAAGTGCCTCTGACAGTAGGTTAGTTGCCCTTAACAATAAAAAATATTCTGCACTTAGTTATTCATTATACTGAACAGTATAGGAATCTAATGAGGTTTCCTTGCGTTTGTCTCGAACTTTCTTTAATTTCCCCGCGCATGCAAATGAAGCTGCAAGTTTACACAATTGTATCATCTTATATCACTTGGACTTATTTTTGCACTTTTTTCCTTTTTCTCACTTGTTGTATGTCCAAATTCACCTATGTCACCAGAATTTAATGGCCTTTGTCGTTCTATTATTTTTTATTTTTTGTGGAATGTTGTTTTTTTTATTGCGAGTTATAAACTTTGTTCGTTAACTTACTGACGGATTACATGTCAGAGGCCTTTACGTTTTTCCTACAATATTTGCTGAAGGAAGTCACTCTACATTTATACTCTTTCTCAACAAGAATTGCACTGTTTGACTAAAGTTTGGCCTTAAAGTCTTCAGAATATAGTTGCAGGGCCACAAAATTTCCCGTATATTAGAGATGTGGTGCAACTAGTAAGTCAAAGCAGCATAGCTTAACAATGTTTATCGTAAGTAAAACAAGACAATAAAAATACAAAATATTTGAAATGTTATAACAAATACTTAATAGGATATCTGCTAAGCTGCACTTGGGGATGTATTTGTTGTGACACAGTTTCGGTTTTCATTGTGGTCACTTGTCAGGTAACTTTAAATATAACAATATTCATTCATCTTCAGGGGAGATTACAGCAAATTTTAATTTCTTTATGAAATTTTTGGTATTATATAGTGGTGACTGTGAATGTGGGTGACTGCGACTCAAAGTGTCACGGCGTTATGTATTACGCCGTCTCTAAGTGTCTGTGCTTACTTTGTTACTGGGGCAAAAATAAATTATTCAATGGTATGAATTTAGTGGAGTTCAACAGAAGAAATTTGTGTATTTATTAACTGTTATTCTTTGAAACAACAGAAAGTGTTCTGGATGGTTTTTATCATCAGAACTATCTGGGTCTACATTAACATATTTCAGAAATGAACGCATTTTATTCAATCATCTATTACATAGCACCCAAGTACTATTATAAATTACTCCTGACCAAAAAAACCTACTAATAGACACCCATTTAGGGAAACTCTAGATAGATGACGACGAGGCCAATTAAAGCTTCGGAGTCATCTGCATACCCTTGTGTACGGCAAATCTCATTAAAAGAATAGTGAAAAAATAACTCAAATACGAGCGGAAATTGAAATAAAACTAGGCATTGGAATGGTAATAGGAGCAGTAGTAAGAGAGCATTAGGATAGCAACGACATTAGGACAACGAAGAAGAAAACGAAGAAAGAGGTAAAGGAGAAGCAAATAATGGCGTACGAGAGCGGAATAAGAGCCGGAAAAGGAAGAGGGGAAGTCGTAGTTGGAACGATATAGAATGAGTAGAATGCAGCGACTTGTCCTCACAACATCATTTCGTTCCCACAAATGATGTGAAGGTTATATTCGACCGCCATCCAATAAGCCTACATGGTAAATTCGAGCAAATGTAAAAGAGTTAAACTGGATGCAGTTCAATAGGTTAGGTTTGGTCGTGCTTCGATTCTATAGAACACACCCTCAGTTTAATGCAAGTTCCCTTGGCCAAGCATGTCCACGCAATAAGTTCTCTATGGCACACAAAAACTTCAGTAGGGCTCTGTTTGGCTCCCAACAACAAATGCATCGATTTTTGTTGAAAGATACGAAGCATATCATAGCACGATTTGAGTTAATAAAATAATGCTGTTGTTGTAGAAATGTCAGTAAAATAATCAAGTCGCTTTCTGTTCCTGCCATCATTTTTCTAAATAACATCTGCTTGCTTATAATTATAAAATCAAATAAAATGACTATAAATAAGAAAGTTGCTTATACATTTATTTTAAGAAGAATATCTAATTTACACGTTTTTAAATTTTCTTTCTCTTTCTAGGTAAGTAGTCATATCAGCAAAACAACTGAAATGTGGGAGTAAAATCCCTGCTTTAAACTTCTACAGAATATGGTACATATGTATGTAAGTATATTTTGGTCATAACAATGATTTACATACTTATTATGTAAATACACATCTCCTCGAGAAAATTGCAATGTTTCCTTTCCGCCAGGTGTAAAATTGTGTAAGCAATCTCTTGTACAAAATAAACCCTCCACGCAACAACATTCTAAACTCAGTTCGTAACTATGCGACAGATGCTCTCGTTCATTTGTATGTACGTACATTCAATCCTATGAGCAAATGGTACAAGGACACAATTTAAATGCATTCACTGCGCGGAAACCATAGAAACAAACAAAACTGAAACATATTAGCTAGCTATTTGTTGTTTTTTGTGACTTCAGCGCATTTGAGCCAGGGGATCATGATATAAAGTGCAAAATTCCAATGCATAGGGATGTAAATAATCATGCATGAGTATCTGGACGAGGGTTGTTAAATTTTTCACTTTTATAGCTGCTCTTTAAGGATAAATATATCTCTGAGTACAGGCGAGTGTAATTCGAATATTGCTTAACTTGTAAAATTTCTTATACCCGGATGTCCATACAGGCGTCTTATTGGGATTGTCTAGTTTTCCCGTTCCAGCGAGGTCCCATATGAGACCAAATCGCCCGAATATGCCGGAAATTAAACCTTATCGCTTGTGTGATAATGATTTCTTTCTATGATACACGGTCATGTGCTTTCAATGTGACTTGTCCCATCCGCTATAAGCTCTTTTTTTGTTGTCAAACATAATATAGGCAATTCACAAGGTGTTCTATTTGCCGTATGTGCTATGCTTTAGTAAAATTTTATATTGGAAATCATGGAAACAACTCAAATCTTTAATCTTTTTTAATGGAATACGATATTCTTGTGAATAGCCCAATAGTTTTGTAAAAATACAACTTTGGATTTAGTTTCTCAATAAAAATGTTGTACAGGCAATATGGTACAATATTGTTAGCGAGTTGCTCTTTTTTAAATAAAAACTGGAATCACTAAATAAGATGCGAAAATATCCAAGCGCGTAGCACGCAGAGAAAAGGAGAGTTCACATTTCGCACTTTTCATTTAGATGACTCACTATTTACTGCTGCAGAAAGCACTATGCAATGAAAATCTGACGCCTCTTAGCAAAAGCCAAAAGATTTTAAGTTATTTTCGAAGAGCTTATTCTTAAAAAAATGTTGAGCGATTTGAAATCCTCATATTCCCCAGAGTACACACATTAATTTAACGAAGAAGAAGCGAAAAATACGACGATTTTAGCATCCAACACATTCCAGACTTAAAACAGTTTTCTTGTTCAAATAACGGCGGATAGAAGAGAGGAACGCAGGCAGCCAATCGGCAAACATAAACATAGATTTGAATAAGGAACCCATTTTAATAGTTATTTCTTTTAGTTTTTGATTTGAAAATGTACGGGTCAAAAATTATCCTAGGCAAACATTTGTGGTATCCCGGGGATACCCATAGCATTATAACGAGCCATGCATCCGTTTTATTTTTGACTTTAAAAAAAATCTACAAATAACAGTAAAATCGGGACTTTTATATTTTAAGTCCAAAAATAAAAGTTAAATCCGGATTTTTAGTTATTAAGGACAAATAAAAGTCTGGCCCTATAATTATGGAACGGCTAATCCAAATGAAACGAATTTTTTTAGAATTGGTTTTTCTTAATGTCTAGATTCGAAACTTTGATGGTCATTTAAAAGTTTCTGTTGGTAATACCAGAAATTTGTCATAGGAGACTAAAACCAACAACCTACGAAAATTTAGCGATTTATAACCGAATTTAACAGAAAGTTATCGATGTGTTATCGAAAAGTTTCAGATTTATCGTTTATAAGTATTTCCAATTTGTTATATGCGAATTATCGACTTTTCATTGAAAAATTATCGATTCGTTGCCTATGAGCTATCGATAACTTATTGACTTATTATTAAAAAAATATCTATTATTTATTTAAATGTTATCGATATATTACAAAAAATCGATTTGCTATCTAGAAATTATCGATATGTTGCTGAAAAGTTATCGATTATTTTCGAGAAGTTAATTTTTTAATTATCGGAACGCTACCATTATTGCAGGCGTGTTATGAGGAGATATCGGGCTTTTATCTAAAACTTCTTGGTTATCGGAGTGCTAAAATCTGTTATCGTCGTACTATCCATTCGCCATCGATGACATGTAATAACAAGCCGATAAGAAACAAATACGAGCCTATGACTCGACGATGGCCGATAAGCCGAAGATAATAAAACGCTATCGGTGTCTATTGAAGCTGAAATTATTTGTATCTGGTAAAATTACCTCTGAGACCATATCTCTGTCAGTAACACTACCTATGATTTAGTATGGTGTACATACATTGACGAACGCAAAGTTGGACACTCATATTGACTGACCAAATACCATGGATAAAATGAGTTACAACATTTTCATTATTAGCAACCAGCAAATAGAATGCACATTTTCTGCAAACGAAGTGTCCGTTTTAATACATAGATGGGTATAAAAATCACACGTTAAATGTTCGCGAACTCATACAATTCCATCTAAATATAGCAGAAACAAAATAATGTCGTGCATTTTCGTTTGATTCTATTGCATTTACAGCAATGTTGCTGTATGAGCGATTACCGATTCGGTTGAGTGTCGATTATTGGCAGGACGGGACCCTAATAAATGATTGCGACTAACCAGCACAGCTGCCCCTCGATATTGGCATATGCTCGCACACACACATCTGAATCCAAATAACTTAAGGGGAGAAAGAATTGATGTCTGATGTTATGTGCTCAACCGTTATCCTGTTGCATAAGCGATACATGTACTTTTGGGATTTAATGCATGATTTACGTGTCATCATATATAGTACAAATACACAAACCTCATACTCTGTTACAAGGACGCTCACACATTTGCATGAATAATACTTAAAATATGCTAAAATTCAGAGAATAAATGTCATTTATTGCTTTCCATATGATTCACTACATACTACATAAATACTACGTATGAACATAAGTATGTATGTAACTGCATATCAAGGCTTATGGGAGATTGTGCATATGTTCAAGTTCCTTGCACAGGATATTTCCAACAGCTGTAATACAAAGTAGAAAACTAATGTTGCATGCAATTTCCCATGTTGCCATTGATCCAAAGTAATATGATACAATATTTTATTATGCTGTATATAAGTATTAACTACTACGATTGTATGTAAGCTGGTGATTATTGTAGTTATTATTTTAAACTTTGTTGCACTCATAATGGATTTGTAGCAAGGACTTTAATGCAATAATTTTTGTTGAGTGCCATTCGATATGTTTTGGGATATGTAAACACCCTAACTCGCAGTTGGAAGCATTCAGCGAAAAAAAACGTACGAGCGAAAATTGCAAGCAAGAAATATAGTCACTGAGTCTACATAAACCAAACAGGTACAATAAAAAGGGAATCAAGAGAAGGAAAAATAATTGAAGAGAAAGAGTAAAAAAGAGCACGAGATGAAAAATAACAGCAGGAAAAGTTGATAAATTTACGAAAGAAAAACAACAGAATAATATTGCTTATAATGCACTGTATAGGGAAAACGACAATGAAAGCGAAAAAAAGAGAAAAAAAAAGAAATGAAATAAGAATAAGATTGTTATTATTATTATTATTGAATAGTTCTATAATTCGAAAAAACTTAAAACCTATGCTTTTATAGCTTTTACACCGAACTAAAAATTAGAAAATAATTTTAAATTACAAAGATTTTATGTCACATTAGTAGAAGTTCGAATAATTTACTAAAAATAAAATTAAAAAATGAATAGAACGCACATCCGTAACTCATCGATAACAAATCGTTAACTCTTCGATAACAAATTGATAACAAGGCGTTGAGTTTCTTTTCCGTCTTCGGTTTTGACTTCTTATCTTTTGTTACTTTCCTCTCCTTGCTTTGATTTGACCATCTCACCTGTACATCGTACATTGGGCCTTATGCATAAAAATCAAGTACTAACTGAGACTCAGGCTCGTTTTTATGGGTAAATGGTGGCTTGTTTGTATTTTCAACACTAAAAGAAAAAATGGTAACATCCACTGGATTACGAGTCAAAACCAATATTTCTGTCAATTTTTTTCAATCGCAAATAGCTGATGAATCAACTTCGCACTTTTGATGATTTAACAGTCAAATCAACAAAAAAACAAAATTCATCAAATGTAAGCCACAGCTCTGTTTAATTGAAAAACATTTTTCTAAATATTTTGATGTTGCTTTATCGGTTTGGTAGGCGTTGCATGCTACCATCATACCACGGTGATCGTCTAGTTCTGGTGTGTTAACTAACAATTACTAACGTCACCCTCAAAATACAACTGAAAATGTAACAGTGGCTGTAGGTAAAACAGAGATTACTCTTTTATCAGATAAATTTGTTAGATTGATTGAAAATGTGTCCTTTTAACAGCAAATTGTTAACTTGAGACCAATATATAATAATATTGCTTTAAATGTGTATGAAAACATTTATTTCAAGCAATTTTTAATTTTATAATTTATTTAATAATTTGGGGAAAAATTTAAACAACGTGACATCAGGACGGACAAGGCGACAGCTGTTTCGATTATACCTTGTAAATCTCTTCAAAGCCTTTTCTCCCGGGAGTGGGAGTCGAACCCGCATTCCTACGATAGTTGAAATGGTTATAAACGCATTCAGCTACGTCATGCCTTAGTTGTTGTAAAGTTTTTCCCAATTGCCTTCTTTCGCATATATTATCTTCCACACATCACATAATTCGTATGTAGTTATGTGTTGAAGTTATGCATGTTTGTAAGGCGGTTTTCAGAGAAACTTGGTACTTGTTGTTGTTTTTGTTCTATTTATAGAACTACAACGAATTAACCAAATGTTGTCTACTTATATGAGTTAACCGGGGATTGCCCGTATCGCTTTAAATGTGTATGATGTATATGTTCTCTTTGACAAACAACTCCACTGAATTAATCATAATGCGATCAATCTTACTGAAAAATAGCTAACCTGATTTGTCGATTTTACCAGCTACATTCCTTTCGGTGTACGCAAACAACACATACATTTTACTCACAAACTCTGTATGAGCAAGTGCTAGATGTTACCAGATTACGCTAGAGTGTAGTGATTAATTTAATAATGACCGTGTTTCGGTTTATACTTGCAAGCATCTGCGTTTGCAACTTAAAAAATGCTCATTGGCTATTACCTATAGTAGTAGTGTTTGGAGAAATATTGGAGACGCGCCCTTTTTCGACCATAGAGTATAACGCATACCAAAATTTATATAACATTTAAGTAGATATGTATATGCGCTTACTAAAATAAACACATCTAATGAGTAGTTAAAATATGCCGTTAGCGGCTCTGATGTATGGCACCCATAATCCCTGATTAGCTAAGCATTAACCCAAAAACGATCCTAATACTCTGAACTCTTGAGAACTACTGGCTTGCCTACTCCTTGCCATGGGAGTAAAATATGTATCTATATAAAATAAATAAATTTATACGTGTTTTAATTTTTTCTACCAATTGCCGGGACGGGGCCCACATAATTTATGCCGACCCCAAATGACAGATGAAGTTTCACTGCTTTTTATGCAAGAAATACACTCGCAGTGCTGGCCAAGCAATAACGACGGGGAATCCGTTTGTGTTGTTTTTATTTTTTGTTTGAAATAATTTTTTGATGTGGCTTTGCTTGGGACTTGTACCCAGGATACGGATTGGGATGTAACTTTCCTTAATAGAATTATTACATTTAGCTCTACAAAGAAAGATTTAAAAAAACTAGACAATCTGTTTTTAGTATGCTTTAATATTTTTACACTGCGTACAGCATTACGTCGAACGAAAAATTGAGCGCTGTGGCGGAAAGATGTGTAATGGTGTGAGAAGTTAATCGACTTCCTTCCCTTTATTGTTGCAAACAATTTCACCCCATCTTGTATATTGAGCGCCTTTTACCTGTCAAAGTACGTACAAGCTAAATTACAAAATGAGTGCGCATTGGGAGTCAAACTGTAAGTTAGCAAAAGTCATGTAAGACTTTTTATAGATCCTTCAGAAGATGCTAAGTTCATATACAGGAAAAAGCAACATTAAAATATACAAGTTTTTTCTAAACTAGGTCGCTCTCGTTAGTCAGAGGATTGGCAAACACTCTCCGCCATAAAAAGCTTTTCAGGCAAAAATTGATCTACCATACTGATGCCGTTCGAAGTCTCCACAAAACATGTAATCCTGTCCGGCCAATTTGTACGAAAATTGAGAAGTAGCACGGCGTAAATTGGAACAGAAACTCGATGTCCCCGTAGGTATATCGCACCATGTACATATACATATATTACACTTGAAGTAAAAAATAAAAATGATCCATGTACTTTGTAAGTAAAACGAAATTTGCGATGATTCATATCTCAAGTTCTTCTATACATTTTTTTTATTTCGTCCTACCTTACATGCATATATGCAGAGGTATGTTTGCATGTGGTTGAAGTCAATAATTGTAAAAGAAATTTATTTATTAATTTACTTAGTTTTTCATGCAGATGCAAATTATCTAATATATAAAATTCTTCTGTCACGGTTTTAGAGGCTGAACTCCTCCGAAACGGCTGAACCGATTCTCATGCAATTTTGTGAGCATATTGGGTAGGTCTGAGAATCGGCCAACGTCTACCTTTTTTTCGCTACGTGTCTAGGGTCTTGAGGACAAAACGTGGACCCGGGTACCCCTGGAATGTGTTTATACAATATGGATATCAAATGAAAGCTGTTGATGAGTGCTATAGTACATGATAATTTTCATACAACTGGGATGCTAGGGTCTCGAGATATAGCCCAAAACGTGGACCCGGGTACCCCTAGAATGTGTTTATACAATATGGATATAAATTGAAAACTGTTGATGAGTGCTATAGTACAGGATGATTTTCATACAACTGGGAGGCTAGGGTCCCGAGATATAGCTCAAAACGTGGACCCGGGTACCCCTAGAATGTGTTTATACAATATGGATAGCAAATGAAAGCTGTTGATGAGTGCTATAAAAATAAAATAAATGTAAGGCGCGATAACCTCCGAAGAGATCTAAGGCCGAGCTTCTCTTCCAATTTGCGTCGTGCTCCTCTTGATTTTTCCCTACAAATTGGCCGGACGGGACCTAGATGTTTTATGCCAACTCCGAACGGCATCTGCAAGGCAGATGAGTTTTCACTGAGAGCTTTTCATGGCAGAAATACAATCGGAGCGCTTGCCAGACACTGCCGAGGGGCGACCCCGCTTAGAAAAATTTTCTTCTAATTGAAAAATCTTATTTCTAAAATTTTGATGTTGCTTTGCCCGGGAGTTGAACCCAGGGCATACGGTGTGATAGGCGGAGCACGCTACCATCACACCACGGTGGCCGCCTGAGTGCCGCGGTGATGAGTGCTATAGTACAGGATAATTTTCATACAACTGGGAGGCTAGGGTCTCGAGATATAGCCCAAAACGTAGACCCGGGTACCCCTAGAATGTGTTTATAAAATATGGATATCAAATGAAAGCTGTTGATGAGTGCTATAGTACGGGATAATTTTCATACAACTGGAAGGATAGGGTCTCGGGATATAGCCCAAAACGTGGACTCGGATACACCTAGAATGTGTTTTTAGATTATGGGTATCAAATTGAAGCTGTTGATGTATGCTTTAGTACAGAGTAAGTTTTACACCGCTGGGTGACTACGGTCTCGGGATATAGGCCAAAACATGGACCCGGATACATCTAGAATGTGCTTTTATATTATGGTTATCAAATTGATGCTGTTGATGTGTGCTATAATACAGAGTAAGTTTTACACCGCTGAGTGACTAGGGTCTCGAAATATAGGCCAAAACATGGACCCGGATAGCGCTAGAATGTTTGTGTATTATGGATATCAAATAAAAGCTGTTGCTGAGAGCTCTGAAGTTCATTGTGATATTCGATTTAGTCGCATCAACCTGGCAAAACTGATAAATATGCATGCGAAGCCGAAATAAAGACATGAATTAATAATACCCACATACTTATTTGCATACATCTTATTCGATTTGCCTATATTAGTATTTACGATGCTTTTTTCCGGGAAGTATAATAGAGACGGACTGGGACTGGGATTAGGACTAGGACTGAGACTGAGACTCGGAGTGGGACTGGGACTGAGACTCGGAATGGGACTGGAACAAAATACATACCACCCCCTGGGACTGGCAATAAGAGATGAAGAAGAAGGAGAAAAACTTGAGAGAAAAAAAGAGAGAAGGAGACTGAGAAACAGATAGAATGAGACGAAGATGGAGATGAAGCGAAAAAGACGGAGGGAGGAGTGAATAAAGAGATTAGGAAAAAGTGCCTCTAGGTAGGGCAGAGTTAGACGGAAAAAGCTTAGTAAAATGTATGCAGATAGGCCAAATTTAGGGCAGAACAACGTCTGCCCGGTCTGCTGTGTTTAAATAAAATTTAATTTAATTTGAAATAAAACAATCAGTTGAGCTTTCACTAGAACTACAGCGACTCTAAGTTTTTGTACTAAAATTATTTCTTTTAATAATATTTCTATAGCAGATTTATACAAATATGAATACCAATATTGAGTATTAATTTTATTCGCTGTTTACATACAATTCAATTGCGGCCACCGTGGTGTGATGGGTAGCGTGCTCCGCCTATCACACCGTATGCCCTGGGTTCAACTCCCGGGCAAAGCAACATCAAAATTTTAGAAATAAGATTTTTCAATTAGGAGATAATTTTTCTAAGCGGGGTCGCCCCTCGGCAGTGTTTGGCAAGCACTCCGGGTGTATTTCTGCCATGAAAAGCTCTCAGTGAAAACTCATCTGCTTTGCAGATGCCGTTCGGAGTCGGCATAAAACATGTAGGTCCCGTCCGGCCAATTTGTAGGGAAAATCAAGAGGAGCACGACGCAAATTGGAAGAGAAGCTCGGCCTTAGATCTCTTCGGAGGTTATCGCGCCTTACACACACATACAATTCAACTATATACCATTAG
>JARSSU010009991.1:0-23988 GCA_029619165.1 Eurosta solidaginis | reverse complement strand
AATGAATTCAGCGCTTCGGCCCCTTCTAGTTAGTCAGAAATTCGTTAATCCGAAAAATCTGCATGTTAACCGATTTCATCACTCCATGGAGCTGTCGATCATATACAAAATTCGGAATTGCGTGTGTCATGTCGCACTGCCCGATAAGAGCACAGTGTATTACTATGAGAGAACATTAAAAATATTCTTTTTCATCTCGATGCTGGTTATTCTTTTTACATAGTCCCCCCTAAAGCTTGATAATTATACAAAATGCGTGTGTCTTCGGGTGGGGGCAAACACCGCCCACGCCTAGTTGTCCATTTTTTTTGATTCCTTATTTTGTTATCCTCCCTGAATATCGTACAACTCATTACAATACTTTTTCACAATCGTCTCTTGTATATGCTTTTCAAATTTCAAATGCCCTGGCCTGCCAATATACGTCTCATAAAAAGAAATTTGCAGAAACAAGTTTTTAAAAAATGTAAAAATCGTATCTACGCGTGCTATCACAATAACCGATATCAAAGTTTTTTGTTTGCTGGAACCCTAGTTATTTTACTTTACTTTTGGATCTGTAAATAATAAATAATATAATAGAATTATATTATACTCGCATATCTAAGAAAAGGTGCCATTTTCCCCCCACCCGTTCGAATTTTCCCATTCACCCCACTACACTAGTTTTGTATTCTACTTTATGTATAGCATGAAATCAACACTATTAACTATATTGTTTTACTCGTCCGAATGCGCTTATAAAGAAA
This sequence comes from Eurosta solidaginis, assembly GCA_029619165.1. NCBI lineage: Eukaryota > Metazoa > Arthropoda > Insecta > Diptera > Tephritidae > Eurosta > Eurosta solidaginis. Next base: position 23,239 of record JARSSU010009991.1, on the reverse strand, counting down.
AACAACCTTTTTTTTTTTTTTCCTCCCTTACCATATTTAATCTAAATTGTAGTTATTTTAATGTTGAAAATGGTTTACAAAATTGTTAGACAAGAATGAATGAATAATCTAATCTAATCTATCAAGATAGCTTTCTCTCCATATAAATCACTATCACATCACACAAATCATCAATCACCCATCACCGCCACAACCCCCACTTCAAATCACCAACTACCGGGGTGGATGGTATTTATCAAAATTCTCTACCTATTATTCTATAAGACTCAGAATCCTTTGGTTAAGTAACTAAGGAGATCTTCGAGGCAATGCATTCGTCTTCAATCAAACATTTTTCATCACACACAATTTTTTCCGAGTCCCGGTCTTGTGGAGGTACGAAACAAAGAAGGGGGGTTTTAAAAAATTCAAATATAAAATCCCTAAGGCCGGCAGCAGAAGGGGAGGGAAGGGGGCATTGAGTAGCGAAAGACTTTTCGGCCGAATAGTCTTACTATCCTTTTGTTCCTGAAAACGTTTGAAAGGAGCTCTCGATATACAATATAAACGAACAAACGCGTAACGTGAGCTTCTAAGGGCGAAGACTCACTTTCCACGGCACAGCCATGCGTACCTGAAGAGGGAAATCCAACAGAACCACCGCGCTGTCATGAGGTGTTCGACGAATACGGTGGAAAGTCTCTTCTTTTCTTTCAATTCATCACACAAAAAAGCCAAAAGCAATTTCACTCGAACAAGCATTTCCACTCTGGAGTACCATTGCTCTGTGCGTGTTTGTTGACTGTGGAGGCGCGTTTTAACAATGTAATTAACTCGAAAAGAGCGATTTGAGGTGGCTTAGGGAGGCTGTCCCTAGGTAGGGCAGAGCCAGGGGTTGCAAGACCACTCTAACTGCTTTGGACTTGAACCCCCCCTTCTTCGCAACGCAATTTCGCAAAAAACCAAAAAACGACAAAATAAAAAAACCGGAAATACAGCTTATGTCTAGGCGGGGCTACTAGTGTTGGCGAGCAGGTATGCAGAAGGCAACAAAACCACGCCCACAGCACCAAACCGCCAACGCACAACAACAAAAAAAAGCTTGCAAGCGAAACTCAAGTCAAAAAAAACAAACGGAGGCGAAAGCAACCAACAAAAAAAAATAAAAAAAACACGAACAACATAAAAAAAAGAAAGAGCCACATACAGCACAAACAAAAAACAAACAACAACCAAAAATAAAAAAAAATAAGAGGCCAACACACCAAATGCCACCACAAAACATAAAAAGGCAAAAAACCAAAAAAACAAAATAAAACCGACAACAACATGAAAAGGAAGGGAACACACAACCACAGGGGTGTGGGGGGGGATGGGGGCTTTCACATTCACCTCTTCTTTGGTTGACAACATAAATGAATCCAGGAAAACTTAACGCCGAGAGTTAAGATTGTGCTTTATGCCGACGCGTACATCTTGGTCTCTGGTCCTTTCCTCCTCACGTCAATGACGAAATCATGGAAAGGGGCCTTGGCTAAACTCAGCAGGTGGGCACAGGGATGTGGCCCTTAGTTTGAATTCCCGACAAGACGACCCTTGCTTCTCTTTTCTCTTCACGAGGGAAGTAACAAAGCCACCTGGCTTCAGACCTTACGATTCTTAAAAACGGCCAAGCAACTTAAAACTAAACCTGTCATCGAGTATCACAGTATCTGGGACTAACAATTGAACATGCAAAGTTGAAATTGGAAAGTATCATCGAAGATCGGGTACGGAAGGCCTGCATCGCCTTCTATGCCTGCAAAAAAATCAAATGTTTGGTAGACAATGGGGACATCAAGTTCAAAGCAATTGGTACTTTTGGATGTACGAGGTACGGCGGTGGTGCGACCGGCGGTGCTTACCTATGGTTCCATAGGTCCCGGTGGGAGCTCTAAGTAAGAGATACAATCTCACCAGCCTGCAAAAAAGTCCAGCACACTTCGTGCGTTGGTGCCATATGGGGCCGGGAACGCACTTGCCCCACAGGATGGCCGCCACAGCTCTTTAGAGACCCCATTTTCACCTGCTTTCGATCGACTTGCATATACTTACTTTTGTACATCGTCAACCAAACCGCAACTGGACTCGGGGAAGTCTGGGGGTGTTAGGAAGGATACTACAGGCAAGGGAATAGTAGTATCCTAAAAAAGAACTTACTTCCGGATAGTACAGTTAAGCGGGCTATGGTTCCTTGGAACCCCCCCCCCCCGCGTTTTTAGAGAAGACCTCAGAGGGTATCTGTGATTGCAATCCCGATCATATTCGTATTTTTAATCCCAACTCTGGTGTTGTACAACATTAAGACTGTAGCATCCGTAAGATTTTAGACGATTTTACATGGCATCAAAACGGCATTCAAAAAATCAAAACGCCTTTTTAGAAAATAGCTACTCTACTTGGGCGAACCAGGGTCGCAAGCAGAGGAGAGGGGGGTGCAGCAGCAAGGGGGGGGGGGGGAGGCCCTTTTCATTCAACAAAAGTTCACATCAACACCTAAACCTCCCTAGCTATGTAAATTTCGGCGTTCATACAACCATACAAAACCCCGACTTACCTTACCGTACCTGTTTTCGTTTGTTTTTCAGTTTTTTTTTCTTTTTTTTTTCCACCCTATTGTGTTTTTTACAAATTCATTGCATTTTGTTTGCGGTAATATTCTATAATACAAAAGCATACAAACTCTGATAAATACATGCCAGGGAATCGCGAATCTGAAAGCGGAAGAGGAGACAAAAAATTTTAGACTATCAGAAGATATTAACGAAAGCCGAAAATGCCCCCCAGGAGTGCTCTCCGAAAACGGAGGTGGGATCCATATATTTTTTTGCAAACCAAACACCTTTCCTGCATTCGTCGCAAGAAAAGCAAAAGCCACGATATAACCCCGAGGAGGAGCTACTACGTCGAGAGAAGCGTATTTTTCCAATTTGTGCAAATCGTGCTGTTGCATATCGTTCCCACCACAATTGGCGCGATGAGACCTACTGTTTTAAAAAACAATAAAAAAAAAAACAGTAAAAAAAAAATTTTATAATAAATTATATTAAACACAATAATAAAAAAATATAATTAAAAAAATTAGACGAAATAAAATATTACATAAAATTAAAATATTAAAAACCGCGCCATAAAAATATAAAAAAAACTTTAAATCCACCGGGCCTACTCCGACGGTATCTGCAAGGCAGATGTGTTTTCACATACGCGTCTCCCCGACAAGGTGGCGAGCCTAAGGGTAATCACTGGACAAATTTACAGCCCTGTCAGAACACCGCTTTCAGAATTGCTAAGGGTTGTCTTCTTATGTCCCCAAGACACCATTTAGACAGTACTCCCCATAAGAGAGAGAAATGAAATGCTGAACAAACCCAGAAACCTAACATTTCAATAGGTATCTGATTGAAGAGGCCCCGCCTACTAGGGACTTAATAAGTCATCACCACAAGCATTATGAGGAAATACGTCACCTGAGAACTCAGCCGCACCAAGAAAAAGAGCACAAAAAGGTCCTCAGAGAAATCCACCAAAACGCGTCGGACCTCTATGCCCGAAATCTCCCGGTAAACCCCTTTCTAAAAGTCAAATATCCTAAACTCGCAGTAGATGGAAGCAACCTCCCCGTCACTGTTGTAGTTGTTGTAGCGATAAGGACACTCCACGAAAGTTTTGGGGCGTTTTATCGACAATAACAACAACAATCGATCGATAAGTAGTATGATTAAAAAGGTAATTTTCCGCATCTTTCAGCCCAAATATCGCGAATAATAGGACGAATAAAAAATTTCGAAGATCAGATTCGAACTCGACTCAAAAAAGCCTATTAAAATCCACTATATTAATTTGGCCAACAAACAGTTGCTCATATTTTGTTGCCCAGTGTAATTAATATGGTTTAAAGGCATCACTAAATGGCTGTTCCGTATGAAATAAAATGGTATTCTTACATAACGCATGAGGTCAATCCATTCACCATGCCCCTTTTGAAGTTGTTGAACTTTGTTTGCATCATTTATGATTGTTACCAGATCACCCACACGAAATGACATAACCTTCACAAGTGCAGCCGGATGAAAAGTCCAACGATTAGGGCAATTATCGTACTGTACACTATAAATATTTCAAATTTTGTTTACTTAGGCGATTAAGTCATACTGAATGAAAATTTACCGTATATCTCCCTTTTCGGTAATGCGATGAACTGTGCCCAATTTGGATAGCTGTTCGACCATTCGAGGATTCCATCCACCATGACCTTGCTGCAGTTTTATGAGTGATTCAAGCTCAAGACACACTTTAACCCGGTCACCGACTGAGAATGTTGGTTTCACAGTGGCCACAACAGGCTGTTGTTCCTCTGGCTGACCTATTTCATGGTAGAGAGAAATATTTTAGTAACACTTTTGAGTAGCGAAAATGTCTCTCATAGGAGTTTACCTAAGACAGGCATGTGATCTTTGTAATAATAACCTCCTATTGACGGAATAGTACACTTTAAATCGACGTTACCCTTATGACCTAAACGATAGACATTTGTTGAACCGGTGACCCAAGAAACGTTAGCTACGCTTCTACAAGATTCATTGTCCCATCCACGAATTTCCATAACACGTCCCGTTTTACCTAAAAATACATGCACATACATACATACATATACAAATGTAGTGGCAAAAAATATCTTGAATTTATAAGAATTTAATATCTTAAAATTGACTATAGGTAAACAGTTTTGGAGCGATTTCGTTCTGCTAAATGATCGAAAGAACAAGGTCAAAAGAAGTAAAGGTGTCTTAGTTCGGGAGTAGCCGAACATTATATACTCAGCGTGAGCTTCAGTTAACATTTCATTTCAGATAAATTACTTTTCTACATAACACGTAGCACCGCCCGTTTAAAAAAAAATGTTTCCCCATTTCCTCTTATAATAAAACTTGATAGGTGAAATATTCATTGACTCAAAACTATTTTTTGCTAAGTTATAGCTTATTATTCTAGTATACGACCCTTTTAAACTTGTTTTATATGTAAGTTGCCGTGGTCTTTAACTGATCCCATCCATTTTTACTAGAAATATTTTCTGCTATAAGGAAAATATATGTACCCAATTTCATTACGATATGTTAATTTTTCTTCGAGTTATGGCTCCCAAACATAGAAAATTGCTTAGTCATAAAAGGGGCGGTGCCACGCTCCTTTTTTTAAATTTGAAGTTTCTATTTATTTTGTTATAAATCCGCTTGGGAAATGATATACCATTGATCCTTTTTTGCAAAAATATAGCTTATTTTTTTCGTGCACGACCCTTTTAAAAATCTTTTATATAAAAGTGAGCGTGGTCCTTAACCGATTTCGTAAATTTTTTTTTCAAAGCACTCCTTATAGTAAAGGCAACCTCGCTGCCGAATTTTGTTACGATAGGTTTAACGATTTTGGTTTATGATTAATATATTTGTAAAATTTATTTTATCACAAGTGGCGGTGCCATGCCCATTTTAAATTGTTTTCCAAATTTTTATCAAAAGTCTAATATCAGTACACATGTCAAATTTCAACATTCTAGGTGTATTTTTTATTAAATTATCAGGTTTTTTGTGTATTCTAAAATTTTATATATATAAAAAGTGGGCGTGGTTATCATCCGATTTAGCAAATTTTCAATACCAATCTATTTTGGGTCCAGATAAGCTAGTGTACCAAATTTGGTGAAGATATCTTAATATTTACTCAAGTTATCGTGCTAACGGAGGGACGGACGGACATGGCTCCATGAATTTTTTTTCGATACTGATGATTTTGATATATAGAAGTCCTTTATACCTGTACAACCAACCGTTATCGAATCAAAGTTAATATACTCTGTGTGCAAATCACGCTGAGTATTAAAAAAAATATTTTAGTATAATTAATTGGGTTTTAAAAGTAGTTAGGATTTTATAAAACGGGCATTGGAATTTAGAAAACGTGAATTAAAATTACTACTTATGCTTTCTTAAACCAATTTTTTGTTGTAAAACCCCATTGACTATTCATGCAATTCGTTTTATGTGAATTCGACTTATTTAACGTTTTATAAACTACAACTGACTTCTGCTAAACTTCAATTGTCCCTTTCTAAAATTCAGCTGGAAATGGCGTATTTGTTCATTTCTTTCGATCTGGTTTTTGCTGTTGCTTATTTTTGCAAGCCAAGAACATAAAAAACAAAGAAGATTCGCCGGCAGGTACAAACCGCTCAGTTCAGTCAAGAGAACTAGTTTTTTCGCGTACTACATAACTTTAATTCTTAAATACATATATATTTACCTTCGCCGCCGTCCTGCTGACCCCATTCCCAATCAGGACCACGAACTACCTTCGCCCCTACGAATATTCCATTAAGTTGGATTCGTTTTGAATTTTTCCTTGGCGGTAAACGAACTCTAAAATTATTTGGTAAAATTTAATAAGAAAACAGTATAGTAAAATGCCATTTAAATACAGATAGCCCTATTACGACTGTTGATTGGCTCTCTAAGAACTAACAATATCTTTGTAAGTCGTCTTTAAACAGTACACTTGTCGAATTTTCAAAACATGCAATTTAAATAAAAATATGCTCACTGAAGTTTCTAGATATCAAGTGAATAGTGGGCGTACTTCAAAGCCCATCTAAAACGTAAGCGGATCGAACCGTGCACATCAAAAGTTAATTTTAAAAAATTAAGTTCAACTCGATGTATTATTTCAATAAAAGACAACATAAACTTCTAATACAAATATGTATTCACGCATAAAGCTTTAATCACATTAAATAGCATTTTCTTTTAGGACAGATAAATGTGCATTTATTTCATATTTTAACTAATTGGTGCCATAAGTTTTGACTGAGTTATGCCAATTTCGCACAGAGGCTTAATGAAATAATTAGTCAAGTTTTTTACATTGAGGCACCCCGCAGGGTGGGGTGCTTTCTCCACTTCTATGGGTTGCCAAACTTAATGAGGTCTTGGTTCTTCTTGAGAAGGACGGATGCAGGTAATCGCATAGGCAGATGACCTCGCGTTGTTAGTTAGCGGGGAGTTTCCGCAGACACTATGCGATATAATGCAAACTAAGCTGAGATTGGTGGAGAACTGGACGAGGAGTAAAGGTCTCACGGTCCATTCAGCCAAAACTGAACTGGTTCTGTTCACTACGAAATATAAGATACCTACGTCGCAGCTGCCGGTGCTAGCGGGTATGACCCAAATACGTAGGAGTAATTTTGGATAGGAAATTATCCTGAAGGTAAAACGCTCAAGAGCGTGTGAGAAAAGCAACGGTGGCACTGTACGACTGTAGTGGAGCTGTTGCGCGAAGATGGGGACTATCACCGGATATTACCCTGTAGCTCTACACTGCTGCGGTTAGACCAGTCTTTCTATACGGGGCATTGGTCTGTTGGACGAGCTTAGATACTAAATCAAACCTAAGGTTATTCAAAAAGGCACAAAGAAGTGCTCTAGTCTGTAGATATTGTAACGAATTTAGTGCAATTCCTATTATTTGCAACCTTCTACTAAGGTTCGAATCACTAAACTGTTGAATAATTAACTCCACTATTCAATAATGCAAAATGGCCTTTATTAAAGTATCTCACAATAATACTTCTACTGCTCGACAGATACCGTGCTTAAATCAAACCCATCCCTCGTGCCTCAGCTGCTGCTGCTTTTATACTTTTTGGTTTCCTCGTTGACATATTTCTAGGCGTTTCTGTTTCTAGAATTTGCTACCAGCTATAAAATTACCAGCTATAACATAACTACAGATGCACGTTATAGCTACTCATATGCGCATGTATATGTGAGTGATACTTCCTCAGATAATTGCCTACTTTTGGGAGCATCTCAGATAAGATATATGCATGTGTTTGTGCATCTCTCTCCGCTGCGTGTACATACATATGTGTAGACATAATGATTGATTCGTTTATGTAGATACAAGTGACAGCTTGTTTTATTGTTGTTGTGGCTTTATTTACTTAGTGTCAGATTAGTGATGTGAGTATCACTTAGTGTCACTAATATTCGTCACAACATGTTAAGAAAGAGGGATCTTAAAACCACGTTGTTAATATTTTTTGATAAACTGATATCCTATAGATATCCTATCCTATACGGATATCCTATACAATACTATACATAATGAGTTATGAACGGCATTCCTTGAAAAGAGGATAATCTTTTTCAGCGATTTTCCTTTATAGGAATATAATACAATTCAACAGAAAAGCTTAAAATACTTAATAGTTATTTAAACATACCCCAAAGATGTGGGCGTTGTGTATCGAACAAATGAATGTTCGGTATCATGTAGATCTGCTCCGTAACAATAAGCGCACAGATGGTAGTTGCCGCACTGAGCACATTTAAAAACAATACCAGCTATTCCAGGTTTAGAGCAGCCATCACAAACTACATTTGAATGCCGTACGCCTAAAAGTATAAACAAAACATATGAGAAATGCATTTCAGTCAGGTAAGTAATGATTAAATCAAGAAGGTGGAATATTTGGGTTAGAAACGGTTTTCCGACGGTTTTATCTCACTTTCCGATTAACGTTACCAGTATTCAGCTACACATTTAAAAGCTTTACTTAAATGTATTTCTGTTTATGTTTTATTCCAAGAAAAATCATAACGCGAAGCATAAATTAATTTCAACCAAATGAAAAACACGTCAAAAGAGATTAAATTTAAGTAATTACTATCGTTACATTATCTGTGTTCCAATTGACGGTGATGCAGATCCCGATATAAGCCGAACATGCAAATGCAACAACAATTTGATCATACGAATCATACTGTTGTAGCGTTTTCATGTTAAATTTTTATTATGACTGGATCACTGTCCATTGGAACGCAGGGATTATCTACATACATTACCAATTATAAATAGTAAATAAAAAAATAAAAAAAATTTAAAGCATTACATGGATATAATTTAAAAGTTGACCTTGTATGAATTCGTCATTCCGGTAGTTGCAGATTTTTTCAATGAGCCTTTGAAAGAATCTTCCGAGAGCAGTGCGGAAAAAATAATTGGCTCTAAAAGCTCGTAAATCAAAATGTTAAAAGGAGCGAAGGCATCTACTAGGTACATTAAACGATATTATTTTCAGGAGAGCTGGACAGCCAAGAGAGCTAGCAATGATGTTATAAACAAGCATTAGCAACTGGACAACCCTCCTTGTTTCCAGTGATTTCAGATTGAAAACTTTACACCGTGCGAGGTATGAAGGAGTTGGATAACAAAATTGAGAGCGCCTACACCAAAACGGACAAACTTTTTTTGACCTCTTTCTATCTGGCTGTGTGACAGTTTTATGAAGGATTCCCAATGATATAAACCTACTCTAATTTAGAGCGTACTAAAGAAATATATAAAACGACAATTTTTCTGTAAGTTTAGCAATAGGCCTGTAGTTAGCGACATAATTTTTGTGACCGGATTTGAAAATTTGAGTGATAGAAGATCAATTCCAGGCAAGGCTGATGCAGTTTCCCTGAGAAGCTTTTCATAGCAGAAGTACATTTGGAGTGTTTGTCAAACCACTGCCGAGGGTAGACACCGCTTAAAAAACTTTGATCTAATTGTACAAGCTTGTTTCCAAATTTTTGATGTTGCTTTGCCCGGGACTTGAACCCAAGACATTTGGTTTGGTAGGCATAGCACGCTACCACGACACCACGTCTTTTGCGAACGACAAATAAATTAGTCGTACAATTTTAATTAAAGTACCTAGGAAGTGATTGGGTCCCAGGGCATATGGGAATATATGGGAATGAAAAAGCAGATGAACTAGCTAAAAAGGGCGCATCCTATGAAGCTTGCTCCGTAGACGTCCCAATTCGATTGGGCGAAATTGAGAGAAGGCGAGACGCGCACATGATCGACCAAGCGGGAAAGGCGTGGATTCAAGCGCGGGGCTGTAAAGTGTCGAAGACTATGTGTAGGTCTTACAACCTAAGACTAACAAAGTTGCTTCTATCATTAAAAAAAGATGACTGTAGACTCATGACTGGTATTCTGACTGGACACAGCCTACTGGCGTCATATGCCTTTAAATTGGCCTTGGTCAGTGATTGCAGATGGATGAAGTGCGGGTTGGAGGAGGAAACGATCGAGCAGGCTCGTGCTCCAGCTATTAAGAGTGATACAGCTGTCAGATCTAGAAGCATCAAGTGGCATAAATCCTAGAAAGCTTGTACTATTTGCCAAAAAACGGAGCTATTTTATAACAGACATATAGTCGGGCGCTATGGAGTTCGGCTAAGCCATCATACAATCGATAAGGTTCCTACCGTAGCGAAAGACTTGAGTAAGCTACTAGTAACCACAGAAGAAGAAATCATGTTTTGACAAATCGAAGTCAACAATATGATGAAATTGTTTATACATTTTATATAGTGTGCACAAATGTATACTACCGGCTGAGAGATGGTGTTCGACCGATTTTATGCGCTAAATCGACTTAGGATAGAAAGCTACTAAAAATCTCGGGTCTTCGTTTTTTCGTACTGTTTATTTAATCTGACTTTTTTTTTCTTCAAATTTTCAACAAATGTAGACTATCCGGCACATAACGGTAAAGCATTGAATCATGTTGTAGTTGTTGTTGTTGTTGTAGCGATAAGAACACTCCCCGAAGGCCTTGGGGAGTGTTATCGATGTTGATAGTCCTTTGCCGTATGCAGATCGGTACGTTCCAGTAACAGGCAACATAAAGCTACTAGCCCGACCATCTCGCGAACGATTTGGCATGACCACATGCAACCTTCTAAGGCATACCGCCCTTCCATCCCCTAGATCCATCAGGAGTTCGGGGTCGCCAGAGCCTTGGCTGTTAATGAAACAGGGTAGGTGAGGTTGAGAATTGGGTTGGAGAAGCTATATATTGCGCTGGCAACCCATTGAGAGGGTTGCGCTACACAACTCCTTGAATCAATTTGGTATTTTAGTCGCCACTTACGACAGGCATACCTACCACGGGTATATTCTAAGCCCCCTAACCCGCTGGGTCAAGCATTGAATTATCACAGAATTATATTTTATTTTGAAATAATATTTAACATATAAAAAGTGGGAGTGACTGCATATCTTTTATTCACGTTTTTAGCAGGGGTCTTAGTCGCGGTCAGAATTTCAACACAATACATTTCTTTGAATGAAAGTTATAGCGAAAAGACATGTAAGAATGACTCCTTTGACGGATAGGCTGACGGAAGGTGATGGATGGATAGCAATACCAATTTTTTTTTACTTATGTAAATCCACTATCGGAAAAAAAAACGCTAGACGCTACCAGTGAGCTGCAATTATTCATGTTTTAAGGTTATTAGTGGACTAACCAACAAATTAGTATAGTGCGTACACAAACAAAGAATATCATGCACTTATATCCACTAAAACACATTTACATAGTCATGCTTCGTAAAATGAATAACCGCTCATAAGCCACGAAGCAGTTCAGTACTCAATTGTCTTATTAGCAAGAAAGTCAACTGTGTTATACGAAAACACTAATTTGAATCAGTATGACTAACAGTACAATAAAATGAATACAGTCATATCAGTCTTCTGACGCTAGCAACACAACGATGTACACGAAACTAAACTGAATACAGCGCTAAAGAAAAACCTATAATAAACGAAGTATACAGTGTATAAAGCTGGAGTCATTGGTGCCGTATGTCGTATCGCTGTATCCGTATCCCTAACGTAATCAGCTGTTTATCGTTACGACGGTAAAGCAAACCCCAATTGGTTGGCTACGATACGGTTACGACCTTAGCGGCACCAATAATCGATTGCATTGATTCTCATAAGGTTGGTCGAATCAGCTGTTAAAAGGTTACCGATACGGTTACCGATAAATCACCAATGTCTCCAGCTTTACACACGAAACCTACATGCTACTGAGTTAACGCGACTATGATTTCAGTTTATACTCAACAATGTCATATATGTATGGGACATATGTGTTGCGGGGCACTCGTATGTATTTTCTATTTTATGTGCTAGTCACTCATAGTATTTGTCTGTACTTGACTAAGTACACATTTAGACACAATTTTTTGGCTCATGACTAAGTGCACTAATTTTATTAGTACTCAAAGCAGACCTCTGGACGCTACCACCAATCAAGTCGATAGAGGCTACCGAAAAATCGGACTTTTATCGTGAAGTTCCCCACCAAAATGTATCTTTGGATCCGCCCCTGGATGCTATTGTTAGGCCTAGTTTATGCATGAGCTTCTGCTCTATCAAGCTGCATCAAAATGTAAATTTTAAAATGTTGAGAATGAACAAAACAACCTTTGTATTTTTTTATACTTTTTACAATATTCATTGAAATAAATGTTCTTTCGTTCTAGATATCATAGTACAGGTTTACAAGTATGATATGTATGAGAAGGAAACAATTCCTTTCTCTTTCTAACACACTGCCGTTTGACACTTCGGTCAGTGTCAAACTATTGTGGAACTCAGTGGAAGCTGCGTGGAACATGCGTTTGACACTGAACGAAGTGTTAAAATTACCGGGGTTGCTGTTGTGGAAAGCGACGCAGGGAAACAAAAAAAGGAGCGGAATATCAGATATAGGTTGCTTTGATGGTACATTTTTTTGAACGAATTTAGTATGAAAATGAGGTGCACCTATATGGGTCCTACAGAAAATTATACAAAAGTCTTGAATTGGGGTATCTGAGGACGCGCAGTTATTCCAGTATTAAGAATACAAACACGGCTGCAAAAGTTTTCCGCGAAAAGCAGTTTGAAGCCGAGGTCGACTGCAATAATCCGTTCAAAAATGTGGAAAGAGAAATGAAAATACGCGTTTTGTCCTGTTATCAATAGTTCAAAGGCGAAAAAGTATTCCAATTATTGGAGCGAGGCAAAAACGCGTCTATTAATACCTCCTCCCGATAGTCGTGTTTTAGCAATCGTCCCCGGTAATAAAGTATCACAGTTTATTAATTAAAATTGTCCAAAACATATGGATTTTAAAGAGAGATGTAATTAAGTGCTCGTTTGAAAGTAAATAAGGATATTTCTTTCTAATTTTACAATAAAAATTTTACCCAGTTTTCGTTAGCAGCTACTAAACTTTTCTTGGACCTAAGAAATACAACAGTGTCAAATAACATCCACAAAAAAAAACGAACAAGAACAAGCATTTTATCAGGTGAGCGTAGCTGTGTATGTGCGTGCTGCTACATATCCTACTTGTAGACCTGTACTATGCTAGATATTTTAATCGACACGTTTCTTATTTACAATAGGTTATGAGCATGATTCAATTACTAGAGCTTTGTTCTTCAATGATGACAGAGCTTTGACACTCCCAAATTTAAAAAATTGGGGGGGTTGCTTTTACTGTGTAAGGAAAAGGGAGAATAGTTATATTCCCTTCAGCGAAAATTGTAGTAGAAAAGTACCTTTAGTAGTATATTCGTAGTGATAATAAATTTGTAAATGCCAAATTGATAGAGTTATGTTGGTTTGTTCATTCATTCGGAATTTGTTTGAAGAATGCCGTACGTCAGAATTTTATTCAAAAATACACTATCTCAAAAATTGCTTCAAAAACTCCATATCTGAGCATAAGTTCAATGCATTTTGACATAAGAGATAGTTAATGAAAATGATATAGGTCGGTTTTGTGACAAGTCCTGAAATAGGAAATTTTTAAAAAATATTTTCTGGCAGCCAACATGGGGTCATGCTCTTCTCAGCAGCTGTAATGAACTGACAAAAGAAAAGAATATGGCGTATTGGCTTAGAACTTTAAGTTCCGGCCTTGACTTTGACAGAAGAGTTAAGCTTTTGTGCGGTCCTGCTACACAAGGAGTGTTCACCTTGTTATTCTTAAATTTCGGAAAGCTCTTTTCCGTTAAGAATTCGTGGAAGTGTTCCGGATAAACAGTTAATTTAGAATGTTCGGAACACGTTAGTTTGATACCACCTCACGAGGTCCGAATATTCCAGATAAGTATATACATAATGGTTCAAATATAAACCGATTCCACAAATTCTTAAATGGAGATGAATGTTCCGAACATACGGAATGAATAAATTAACACACTCAATGAGTACATTTCGTTATAGCATCTCTTTACTTATTTCATTTTTATGTGAATGATTTACTAGTAGAGTTTTTGATGTTGAACGATGAATTTCGAATCGGTTTAGGGTTCGTATGTAAATAGCTTTACGAAAGTGTATGATTCCTTGGTGTCCGTACTTTTCATAAATTAACCTATGTTCGGCCAGTTCATGGCATAGTTATAAATTCATCATGAAATTAAAAAAAATTGTTCTAAGGAATTAGCAGTTCAGTATTAATCGGGTATTTGTACACTACTTACTTCCTATTTCTACTACTAATATTTTTCGAAAAATCGCAAAGAAACAACACAGTAAACGGACGTCAACTCGACTTGGGAGCAAAATGGCTGCAATTGTCAAAAAATGTGTCAGCCGAGGAAGCCTCTTGTGATTGAGTCATGGGTTATGGGCACCTAAGCTTAGTTTTTTTTGTTTTGAAATTGAAGACAAATGTATTTGAACACAGTTTTTTTGTTGCTGCTTTACTAAAAATATTTGAAGATGGCTCCTATTCACCAAATAGAGAACCTTAATGATTCCAACTACGATTCGTGGAATGGACAAATGAAAAGCGTTCCAGTACAATTCGAGCTATGAAAAATTGTAAACGGGAGCTGTATCAAATGAGAATGTACAACCACGGAGGCTATTACGAAATGGGAATCTCAGGACGAAAAAGCTCTAGCGTCAATTCTATTAAGTGTAAATGCATTGCAAATCAACCATATCAAACATGCGAATTCAGGGGATATAGCGTGGAACGTTTTGAAGGAAATTCATCAGCCACGTGAACCAGCCAGAAAAGTGGCATTGTTTAAGGATTTGTTGAATCTCAAAATTATTGGTGATAACATTATCTTACATTCACGGATATTGTGGAAAAACTTAATGAAGTTAATGTCAATATACAAGAAGAGCTTTTAGCAATCATTATGTTATCAAATCTGCCGAAGTCGTATGAATCATTTACAGTCGCGATAGAGACGCCAGAGTTGCTGCCAACTTTGAACACACTGAAGGTGAAGGTGATGGAAGAAAGCAATAGGAAAAGCGGGCTGGAACGTAATGCAGATGATTGCAGTGATCCAGCTTACCTTGTGCGTGGCAAGCGTGAAAAAAATACTAGAAAACAAGAAGGTTTTAAAGAATCGGAACGTGAAGTGTTTTAACTGTGGGAAAATTGGCCATTTTTCTGCAAGCTGCAAAGATTCACGAAGAAAAAAATCCAAAAAAACAGAACCGAGAAATGATGAGAGGGCATTTTCTATTTTGGCATCAGCGCAGGATCAAACACTTGGAAAAGGTAATTGGTGTAGCGATAGCGGAGCTACATCGCATATGTATTGCGATCGTAGCATGTTCGTAACATTTGAGGAACATCACGAAAGAATTGCGTTAGGTACTTAGCAGGTTTGCGCTCTGGCCGACGATATATTATGTTAATTTCCAAAACTGTTTTAATTAAAATCAGATTTCTATTATATCTACTTTGTATATCCATAAAGGACCAGAATGGTTTTGACACCTTTTACGCTTTTCACTTTTACTTTATTACAATTGTTTACCGCCTGCGCTGCTTTATAAAACCAAAAAACTTTTGCAACATTTTAAATTCAATAAATTTAAAACATAAAAATGAATTCAAGTTGCGTCTCTTAATTCTAATAAGCCAGCAAAAAACTTAAACAAAAAATACTTAAAAATCATTTCTAAGCAATTCACTTTTACTCTATGAATATGTTCACACATTTTACTACTTCACAACTTACCAACTTGTGCGTTATCAACAATAATTAAATCGTATTGATTTTGGTAGCCAACACGATAATTTGTTCTGTGGCCAGAATCCCAATTAACAACTACAGTATTTTCAGGCGAATGTGTAGATCCAGAGCGTCCAATCTCACATACGGTACCAACGTGACCTTCTCCGTCGTCTATTGAAAGAGAACAGAGTTTTTGTTTGAATTGTTTCGAAATTTCGTGTATGAATAGGTTGCGGGATAAACATGCATATGTGTAGAATTGTATACACATAAATGTATATATATACTCGGAAGGTATTATATACAAGATACTTAATTTGTACATTTGTATATACATACTTCACATACAACGTATTTTTAATTACACGCATTAACTATTTTTAAATATCGCGGTTCTAGCAGATGTTTTGCATCAATGGCGTGTGCTCATAAATAAATATGTATGTGTGTATGGTACACCCAAACAAATATAACTATGTGTAAAACTACATTCTAAAACTGTGGTGGTGTCCCTTAAGTGTTATAAAGGGATTTTCAAGGACAAAATATTAAATTAATTGTCTGATCAACGCCCTAGATTGATGAGGAGTGTGATGACTAGTACCTAGGACCTACCTAATTATTTTCTAGCTTTTAGTATTATTATTACTTCATGTAAGTATTGTTTTCAATAAAACCGTTTAACTTAAAAAATTTTTTTTTAAATTATTTTATTTTCCAGTTTTAGTCTTTATTTAATTGCCTATTATTTCTCATTCTATTTAGTTCAGTTAGTGACTCATTAGTACACGGACTCTTTCCTAAAAAATTGTTACAATCTATGTCCTTAATACATAATTTTTCCAAAGACTTTACTCGACTATGCGCCAAGTATGCTTGTCCCTCCTCGAGGTTTACGCCGATCACTTTACCGGCGGCGGGGGCGTATGCTCTATTCTATACCGGCGGCGGCGGCGTTGGTGGCGCGCTGGCATACGCCGGTGTTCTTACTTTAAAAAGCTGGATTTTTCTATTTAAAAAATAGTATTTAGAAAACGGTTTTATTTCTATGTATGTATTTGAGGAAATTAAAGCTTTAGCCATTTCGGAAAGATCCGGAGTTTTTGCCTCAAGAACTCGCAGATCGTTCAAAAATTCTCAGGAGTAGCTCTTTGCGGAGGGATTGTCCCTCGTTCACTTACTCCAGGGAGGCTTCGAACCTAACCCCGGTCTTTGGAATTGGTACTGCTGCGTTTGCTGAAAAGAAATAGAGATACATAAAATGGTCACACTTTTGTCTGTATAACTCGTGCAAAGCGTAGTTTCACCTGGGGTTAACTCCTAATAATTGTCGCGAACACAATTTCTTTAAATCATTTGTGGCTCCTTGGCGGTCACGCACAAAGGCGACTTACGGTTGCTATTAATGGTCTATTAATACTCATGACTCTCGTGGTATAGGACGCATCCAGTTTTTTCGACCTACAATTCCCGATGTGCGAACAGTAGCAATCCCGACCACCAGTCGCTACCACGCCTCCTGACCCTCACACCATATGCCAGCACAGAAGCTACAGGACTGCGACTTCGAACTCATATGTACCTTCGACGACGTCACTTTCCTAGAAGCTCTAGGTGTAGTTCCGAAGCCTTTCTAACGTATGTTTTTGTCGCGCTATGCTGCCGAGCTACACCAGAGAAACACCTTGAAACGTTAGGGAATAACTATTCGGCCAAGGATGCCGCCCTCGAAATCATAAGCAGTCTAAGTGGATATAATTGCGTAAGACATGGATGAAATTCATATAATCCTTGGCGCATCTACATAATTTAAACTTTACAAGGACCCTGGATACAATTTTTAAAATGTAGACCAAAATTTGCAGGTGTTTGTGTTTCAAACATGGATTTGAAGTGATTTTTCAAACACTTCTCATACGTATATATATCCTCAACTTAAGTATGAGGTAAGAATCATTTCAAAGGAGTGTTTATGCCCCTCGAACCTACTAAAGGATTTTGCATCACTGATTTCGCTTATTCTTTCAGCCAATCGCAATTTAAATTTTTTTTTAAATCGGCACCTTTTTTGGGTAATTTGCTTTTTTTTTAACAACTTCAGGACAATTTGAAAACATGTTCGTCTTGGATCATTTTATTTGAATTCATTGTTCATTATACATTTTTTGAAAAAAATAAGCAAAGTGAACACATAAATTTATTATAAAACTTTTCTTTAAAACTTTAAAAACATTACAAAATTGCCTGATGATGATTACGTTGGCGGTTTTCGAAATGGTTCCATCGCAATATGCCAGTAAATGTTTCTTTCTTTTCAGTTTCTCTTAGAAAACATAATAATTGAAATTCAATTATTATAAGCCGGTGTTAAGCTCATGAATTATTAAATATAAGTATACAATTTTTCTTTTAGTGTTTAGTTTTAATAACTTGGTGAAATGGGTGATGCAAAGTCCGTGTTAAGCTGACATCCAAAGCGCCTGTTTTTTTTTAATAACTTATGAACAGTTAGAAAGAGTTAAATTTCGCAATTAGTTTCTTATAACTGGTAGTGATGCGCATCCGTTGATACCACTTCCGACAATATCCGATCAGTTTTCGACATGAACAATAAATGGCCTAAACAGTCTTAAATGAGTAGAAAATATAGTCCCTCCTCCAACTCCAAAATATTTTGATGTCACTTCTAATATTTGTTCCAAATATGAGCCAAATCGGACATCATAGGTCGCTTTCTATTCATGTATGTATTATGTGTTGCAAATATGAGCCACATCGCACCACAAATACGATTTTTTTTTGAATATCTTGATCCTTGCGTCACCTAGTGGCGATTTCTTATAGGTCGCTTTCTATTCATGTATGTATTATATGTTCCAAATATGAGCCAAATGGGACCACAAATACGATTTTTTTGAATATCTCGATCCTTGCGCCACCTAGCGGCAATTTTTTCACAGGCCGTTTGCTATTAATGTATGTATTATGTGTTCCAAATATGAAAAAAATCGGATCACAAATACGATTTTTTTTTAATATCTCGATCCTTGCGCCACCTATCGGAGTTTTTTTCTTATTATTGCTTGTCATCGGGTTCTGAAGTGTCAAGCTTGTAGCTTATCGGGAAGTTACTTAAATTTCAATTACAAAATTCGTGCCAGCCAGCCAGCCTGTCAAGTAGAGATATACGCCGCCGATTTTCGTCGTTTTTTTGCACGCCGCCGCCGAATGTTAAAAATATCGGCGCGTCGGCGGCGTCCGGCGCGGTAATATATTTTCTACTCATTTAAGACTGTCTAGGCCATTTATTGTTCATGTCGAAAATTGGACGGATATGGTCGAAAGGGGTATCAACGTAATTACGTACCCGTTCAAAAGTAATTTAAAACAAGTAAGGAAGGCTAAGTTCGGGTGGAACCGAACATTACATACTCAGTTGAGAGCTATGGAGACAAAATAAGGAAAATCACCATGTAGGAAAATGAACCTAGGGTAACCCGGGAATGTGGTTGTATGACATGTGTATCAAATGGAAGGTATTAAAGAGTATTTTAAGAGAGAGTAGGCCATAGTTCTATAGATGGACGCCATTTAGGGATATCGCCATAAAGGTGGACCAGGGCTGACTCTAGAATTTGTTTGTACGATATGGGTATCAAATGAAAGGTGTTACTGAGCATTTTAAGAGGGAGTGGGCCTTAGGTCTATCGGTGGACGCCTTTTTCGAGATATCGCCATTAAGGTGGACCAGGGGTGACTCTAGAATGTGTTTGTACGATATCGGTATCAAATGAAAGGTGGTAATGAGTATTTTAAAAGGGAATGGGCTTTAGTTCCATAGGTGAACGCCTTTTCGAGAAATCGCCATAAAGGTGGACCAGGGGTGACTCTAGAATATGTTTGTACGATATGGGTATCAAATGAAAGCTGTTAATGAGTATTTTGAAAAGGAGTGATCCTTAGTTCCATAGGTGGACGCCGTTTCGAGATATCGCCATAAAGGTGGACCAGGGGTGTCTCTAGAATGTGTTTGTACGATATGGGAATCAAATGAAAGATGTTACTGAGCATTTTAAGAGGGAGTGGGCATTAGGTCTATAGGTGGACGCCTTTTCGAGATATCGCCATTAGGGTGGGCCAGGGGTGACTCTAGAATGTTTGTACGATATGGGTATCAAACGAAAAGTGTTACTGAGCATTTTAAGAGGGAGTGGGCATTAGGTCTATAGGTGGACGCCTTTTCGAAATGTCGCCATTAGGGTGGGCCAGGGGTGACTCTAGAATGTGTTTGTATGATATGGGTATCAAATGAAAGATGTTAATGAGTATTTTAAAAGGGAGTAATCCTTAGTTCTATAGGTGGACGCCTTTTCGATATATCGCCATAAAGGTGGACCAAGGGTGACTCTAGAATGTTTGTACGATATGGGTATCAAACGAAAGGTGTTACTGAGCATTTTAAGAGGGAGTGGGCATTAGGTCTATAGGTGGACGCCTTTTCGAGATATCGCCATTAGGGTGGGCCAGGGGTGACTCTAGAATGTTTGTACGATATGGGTATCAAACGAAAGGTGTTACTGAGCATTTTAAGAGGGAGTGGGCATTAGGTCTATAGGTCGACGCCTTTTCGAGATATCGCCATTAGGGTGGGCCAGGGGTGACTCTAGAATGTTTGTACCATATGGGTATCAAACGAAAGGTGTTACTGAGCATTTTAAGAGGGAGTGGACATTAGGTCTATAGGTGGACGCCTTTTCGAGATATCGCCATTAGGGTGGGCCAGGGGTGACTCTAGAATGTTTGTACGATATGGGTATCAAACGAAAGGTGTTACTGAGCATTTTAAGAGGGAGTGGGCATTAGGTCTATAGGTGGACGCCTTTTCGAGATATCGCCATTAGGGTGGGCCAGGGGTGACTCTAGAATGTGTTTGTACGATATGGATATCAAATTAAAGGTATTAATGAGGGTTTTAAAAGCGAGTGGCCCTTAGATGTATATGTGAAGGCGTTCTCGCGATATCGACCCAAATGTGGACCAGGTGATCCAGAAAATCATCTGTCGGGTACTGCTAATTTATTTATATATGTAAAACCACTAACAGTATTCCTGCCAAGATTCCAAGGGCTGTTGATTTCGCCTTGTAGAACTTTTTCATTTTCTTCTACTTAATATGGCAGGTGTCACACCCATTTTACAAAGTTTTTTCCAAAGTTATATTTTGCGTCAATAAACAATCCAGTTACCATGTTTCATCCCTTTTTTCGTATTTGGTATAGAATTATGGCATTTTTTTTCATTTTTCGTAATTTTCGATATCGATAAAGTGGGCGTGGTTATGGTCACATGTCGGCCATTTTTTATAACAAGATAAAGTGAGTTCAGATAAGTACGTGGGCTAAGTTTAGTAAAGATATATCGGTTTTTTCTCAAGTTATTGTGTTAACGGCCGAGCCGAAGGACAGACGGTGGACTGTGTATAAAAACTGGGCATGGCTTCCACCGATTTCGCCCGTTTTCACAGAGAACAGTTACCGTCATAGAGTCTATGCCCCTACCAAATTTGAGAAGGATTGGTAAATTTTTGTTCGACTTATGGCATTAAAAGTATTCTAGACAAACTAAATGAAAATGGGCGGAGCCACTCCCATTTTGAAATTTTCTTTTATTTTTGTATTTTGTTGCATCATATCATTACTGGAGTTGAATTTTGACTTAATTTACTTATATACAGTAAAGATATTAAATTTTTTGTTAAAATTTGAATTTAAAAAAATTTTTTTTAAAAAGTGGGCGTGTTCTTCATCCAATTTTGCTAATTTTTATTTAGCACATATATAGTAATAGTAGTAACGTTCCTGCCAAATTTCATCATGATATCTTCAACGACTGCCAAATTACAGCTTGCAAAACTTTTAAATTACCTTCTTGTAAAAGTGGGCGGTGCCACGCCCATTGTCCAAAATCTTACTAATTTTCTATTCTGCGTCATAACGTCAACACATCTACCAAGTTTCATCGCTTTAACCGCCTTTGGCAATGAATTATCGCATTTTTTCGGTTTTTCAAAATTTTCGATATCGAAAAAGTGGGCGTGGTTATAGTCCGATATCGTTCATTTTAAATAGCGATCTGAGATGAGTGCCCAGGAATCTACATACCAAATTATCGTGTTAACGGACAGACGGACGGACGGACGGACGGACATGGCTCAATCAAATTTTTTTTCGATACTGATGATTTTGATATATGGAAGTCTATATCTATCTCGATTCCTTTATACCTGTACAACCAACCGTTATCCAATCAAAGTTAATATACTCTGTGAGCTCTGCTCAACTGAGTATAAGAACAAGCGCTTTCAATGGCATCTTAACACGGATTTTGCATCACCCAATTCACCAAGTTATTAAAACAAAACACTAAAAGAAAAGTTTTATACTTATACTAATGTATATGCTCACTGCATAATTTAAAAAAAAATTAAGAAGGGACAATGAATTCAAATAAAATGACCCATGTCGAACATGTTTTCAAATTGTCCTTATGTTGTTAAAAAAGCAAGTTACCCGAAAAAAATGCGATTTTTTCATAAATTCTATATTCCGATTGGCGTAAATAATAAGTGAAATCAGTTATGCAAAATCCTTAAGTAGGTCCCAAGGGTTTAAACTCTCCTTTGAAATGATTCTCACCTCATACTTAAGTTGAAGATAGAAGGGTTTAAAAAATCACTTGGCCTTATATTCAAACATCTGTTGTTTATTTGCGAAACTTTAAAATAGCGTCTGATGTTTGATTTTCACACTTCATCATTCAACACCCAAATATCCCGCTTTGACATTTCCTAAAGTTGGCGGGCCTATCCAAAACTAGTCCCTTGGAGTGAATCACATTGATTATAGCCTATCAACCAAGTTTAAATATCACCTACACGTTTCGGCCGTGTTACATATGTGAATACGTAGGCACGTATATTTACCAGGTGAGGCTTTGTCCTTCGCAAAAACACTAAAAGTGGTGAAGCAAAAGTTTTCACCAGACAGTCGAACAAAAGACCGGGTGTGCTACTACTCTAACGTAGTGGACAGTCGAACTAGTTTGAAAACTGAAGCTACGCGGTTATTCATAATGAATTGTTGTATCAAAAGGTCGGAAAACAACGGTTTGAACTGAGCGTATAACCTTAACATCTTTCAACTTAAAATCGGTCGACTTTCATTCTAAAATATCGTTTTGGTTTAGCGAAGACTATTGAAATCAATGTTTCGAACGTCTGCAAATTTTGGTCTACATTAAAAAAAAAGGTATCCAGGGTCCTT
>JARSSU010009990.1:0-24750 GCA_029619165.1 Eurosta solidaginis | reverse complement strand
AAAAGGGGCAATGTAGAGGCGCTGGAATTCAGTTTGATTTGAGATTTCGATTAAGACGCTATCTAGCGAGCAAGAGCAGTATTATTTTGAAAGTAGAGTTTCATTTGAGCTATCAATCAGTTTGGTTATTAAGCAAGCTATTCGTTGCACAGTTTGAGTGTTATTGTGAAGTACTTTAATAAAGGCCATTTTGCATTATTACATATTGGAGTTATTTATTCAACAGTTTAGTGATTCGAACTTAGCAGAAGGGCAAATAAGAGGATTTGCAGTAAATTCGTTACAATTGGTGTCAGAAGAGGAATTGTTGAATAAATTCCAGAGGACAACAAGGACATGGCAAAGTTCAGTGAATTGAAGATCCAGCAACTGAAGAAGGAGTTGGAGAGCCGTGGATTGAATACAAGCGGCGTTAAACTCGAACTTCAGGCACGGCTACGAGAGGCAATGGAAGCAGAAGGAATTGATGTGGAAGAGTATGTCTTTCATCTTGATGGGCGACGAGACAACAACAAAATTGAAGAGAAAAACGAAACATCGCAGACAGTTACCAGCACAGACTTGAACATGATATTGGCTGCAATAACTGCTCAAACATCGACAGTACATCCAAGCTGAAGCACAGGAGCACGTATAACAGAAATGTCATCACAAATATCACAACATGTCATCCAACTGGAAGAACAGAAGACACATATGCAGAAATGTCGTCAGAATAACATCGAAGATGAAGCACAAGAACGCGTATATCCGAAATGTCGTCGCAAATGTCATCTCAGCTGGAATCGCAGGAGAACCGTATAACAGCGAAGATTGAAGCACAAGAGGCACGGATATCCGAAATGTCGGCGCAAATTTCAGCACAGATATCATCGCAGATCTCTGCTCAACTGGAAGAGCAAGAAGGACGTATTTCCTCGAAGTTGGAGGCGCAAGATACAAAAATTTTACAGTTTGAAGAAAAAATCGAGGCCGAGGTGGATGCTTTGAGAGGACGTATCGAGCAGTTGCAACTAAATCGCCCAGCAGTTTCAACGAGTAATCCAAAGGTAAAAACACCATCCTTTGACGGTTCTGTTCCTTTCCAGGTCTTTAAGCTACAATTTGAGAAGACCGCAACAGTGAACAACTGGAATGCTGAAGATAAAGTTGCTGCATTGTTCGTAGCTTTAAAAGGACCAGCTGCGGAAATCTTACAGACCATCCCAGAGTACGAGCGGAACAACTACGAAACATTGATGAGCGCTTTAGAGAGACGTTACGGAAGCGAGCATAGGAAACAGATATTCCAAATTGAGTTGCAAAACCGCTACCAAAAAGCAAATGAGACATTGCAGGAGTTTGCTTCAGATATTGAAAGATTGGCTCATCTTGCAAATGCGGACGCACCCGTGGAATACACTGAAAGGGTAAAAATCCAGAGCTTCATAAATGGCATACGAGATGTGGAAACGAAGCGGGCTACATATGCGAATCCAAAACTAACATTTGCTGAAACGGTATCGCATGCACTGACTCAGGAAACAGCCTCACTTTTGAGTAAGCCAGCGTACAAAGCTCATCGCGTGGAAGTGGAAAAGCCAGACTGGGTAGACGCAATTTTGGAAGCATTAAGGGTACGCAGCAGAAGAATAATGATGCAGTCAAATGCTTTAAGTGTGGAAAGCCAGGGCATATTGCGCGTTATTGCAACACCAACCCTAACAGTTCCAACAATGTGGGTGGTCGTAAACGCAGAGCAGAAGGAGATGAGCAAATCTCCAAGACAAATCAATCGTTAAACTAAAGCGAGTCAGCAGCAAGGGGCGACAGCTGACTCCCTCAATTGAATGCCCCATAATCTCTATCTCACAAATTGGAAGAAGGTCGAGCAATCTTACTGTCGGAGGACATGTGGATGGAAAGGAACGTTTACTGACTGTAGATACGGGTGCATCTCATTCCATCATTCGAGCGGATTTAGTCAACAAGAAGATAAGACCATTGCATGGAGCAATATTGCGTACAGCCACTGGAGAAGACAGCACGGTTCTAGGAGAAGTATCATGTGAAGTCGCAATTGGGAACGTCACGGTAGTACACAATTTTATAGTGGCAGAAATTGTTGATGAAATCATAATTGGAGTGGACTTCTTAATCGACCAGGGCATCAAGATCGACATGCAAAGCAAGACGATGCGATATAAAAACATGGATGTACCACTTAACTTCGGCTACGAGAGAGGCTACAGCAGTAAACGAGTGCTGGTGGAAGAGAGTCAGCAAATACCACCAAAATCCGAAGCAGTCATCTGGGCAAAGGTTGATGGAGATTGTGGGACAAACAAATTGTGGGTTGTCGAAGCAGCAAACAAATCAGCACTGAACATACTTGTAGGAAAAACCCTGGCTATGACAAAACAAGATGGACGTATTCCGGTAAGAGTACTCAATGAGTTCAAGTCACCACTCAAACTGACTAAAGGAGCTATTTTGGGAAGATGCCAAGAGGCTGAAGTAGTTATTAACTGTGAACAGCTCCAGGAACACGTTTCATCTAGTAATACTGATCTTTCAAATGACATCACGGCATGGACGCAGGGGCTAGAGGAAGCCTATCAGAGTAAGGCAAAACAACTGCTCCTAAAGTACGCGAACATATTTGACCAGGATGGTTCCAAACCAGGCCGCACCAATGTTGTGAAACATCAAATTGACACTGGAGATGCGAGGCCGATCCGTCAAGCTCCACGTAGTGTTCCACTGGCGAAGCGGGAAGTTGTGAGTCAAATCATACAAGAAATGAGCGACAGCGGCGTCATCGAACCATCAGCTAGTCCATGGAGCTCACCGGTAGTACTTGTAAAGAAGAAGGATGGAAAAATGAGGTTTTGCGTGGACTACCGGAAGTTGAATGACGTAACGAAAAAGGATAGCTACCCATTGCCAAGAATTGACGACACTCTGGACTCGCTATCTGGTACGAAATGGTTTTCCACGCTGGACTTGAAAAGCGGCTACTGGCAAGTGGAGGTGAAGGAGGAAGATAAAGAGAAAACAGCCTTCAGTGTCGGTGATGGTCTTTGGCAATTTACAGTGATGCCTTTTGGACTTTGTAATGCACCAGCTACTTTTGAGAGACTCATGGACCAGGTACTGAAAGGACTACATTGGAAAACATGCTTGGTGTACCTGGACGACATCATCGTATTGGGCAAGAATTTTGATGAACATCTTAAGAACTTGGAGGAAGTTTTCCAAAGAATAGCTGGCGCTGGTCTGAAGTTAAGTCCCAAAAAGTGTGCGCTGTTTAAAAAGGAAGTAAATTATTTGGGTCACAAGGTAACGACAGAGGGCATCTGCACTGCGAACGAAAAGATAGAGGCTGTAAAGGATTGGCCAAGACCACAGAACCTACATGAATTAAGAAGTTTCCTTGGGCTGTGCACATATTACCGCCGATTTGTACCAAATTTTTCCAGCGTAGCCCATAGCCTCCATGAGCTTACAAGAAAAAATAAAGCTTTTGAATGGAAGAAGGAGCAAGAAGTGGCTTTCCAAACATTGAAGGAGCGTTTGTGCACTGCCCCAATGTTAGCATATCCGATTCCAGGAGCAACATTTATTCTAGATACAGATGCGAGTGGATATGCTATAGGAGGCGTTTTATCACAACTGGTCGATGGACAGGAGAAGGTAGTTGCATATTACAGCCGTTCGATTGGAAAACCAGAGAGGAACTACTGCGTTACGCGGAGAGAGCTGTTGGCATTGGTAGAGTGCATTAAACATTTTCACAAATACCTCTACGGCCAGCGATTCCGTGTCAGGACAGATCACGCAGCTTTAAAATGGCTTCTGCAGTTCCGTAATCCGGAAGGACAATTGGCACGGTGGATCGAGCGACTACAAAGCTATGACTTTTCCATTGAGCATCGAAAAGGTAGTACCCATGGAAATGCCGATGCAATGTCACGAAGACCATGTAGTTTGGAATGCAAGCACTGTTCAAAAGCCGAGGCTAAAGAAGACATTATAGATGTCCGGCTAATGACTATAACATGTACAGATGAATGGGACAAGGAACAGCTAAGAAAGTGTCAGCTAGAAGATACAGATCTGTCACGTGTTATGCAAGGGCTCGAACGAAACGAAAGACCAAACAGAGAAGAGATGTCAGCAGAGAGTCCCATTGCGAAGTCATATTGGGCACAGTGGAACAGTTTAGAATTGATATCCGGTTGCCTTCATCGAGTATGGGAGAGTGAGGATGGTAAATGCAAGAAGAAACTGATAGTTGTTCCCAGAAAGAGGATTCCTGACGTGCTCAGCGAGCTGCATAATGGTCCAAGCGGAGGTCATCTTGGAATCACGAAGACGCTCGAGAAGATTAAACAGAGATTCTCAGGGCTGTCATGGAATCCAAGTCGGTTTTGCGTTTTGTCGGAATTACAAACCAATATTGATTTAAATTGGTGTCATAAAACCGTATTGGTTTTGCTCTTTTTGAATGTAAATAAAACCGATGTTCGAATCAGCTGTTTTGTGGTGCACCGGCAATTTTGATGTTAATTTTTTGGCAAAATTTTATAAAATAGTTGTTTTGTGCCTTTAAACAGAAATAAACAAATTTATTGACATCAAAATGGCATCAGCAGTTGTAGCATTTATATTATTGGAAGAAGAAAGTTGCAAGAAGGTCAAAAGGAAAATTTTGAGAGATCGCAGCAATCCATTTGAGTTTCCAGAGACAGCGTAATTAAATATATTTCTTAATGTGGGTTTATAAATATTTATAGTGTATTTGCAGTTACATTGCATACTATCGCATAAACAAAGAGGCTTTCCGAATGGTATTGGACACCATGGAAGGACGCTCAAGTCGCTCGAAAGTTCTGCCAGTGCTGCAACTAGCAGCTACGTTACGATTTTTAGCTAAAGGACCCTATCAAAGATCAGTTAGCAAGGATTCTAGCATGAGTGTAGGTAGAACCACGGTGTCAACTATTTTAGATGATGTGCTTCGTGAAGCCCTTCGCAATATCTGAATGTTTCTCCATAAATTCAGTCAATATACTGTTTTGCATTGAATTTTTATGTTTTCCCCTATTAAGAATGAAAATATATGTAAATTTACATTTATTTTTATAAAATAAACCTTTATTTACTTACATTTTTAGAAAATACTCAACTGCAAGAGAAATACAACTAGGAAAAAATGAAATCCAACAGCATTTAACTGATTGGATTGTTTCCGATAGCAAAATCGATATTATCGGATTCTGTGACACCTAAAACCGACACTAATTCCAATTCGAACATTAAACCGATAACATTGGATTTCATGACACCAAAGTAATTATTTTGTCGTTTTTAAATCGGATTCCGACAACAATTGGATTCCATGACAGCCCTGTCTATTGGGTTGGTTGCCGTCAGTCGGTCACTGAGTGGATTGCGAACTGCGCGGTTTGCAGCAGAGCGAAAGGGCCCAGAACCCGAAGTCATGGCCAGATGAATCAATATAACTCAGGTGCGCCATTTGAAAGGATCGCTATGGATGTCGCCGGTCCATTTCCTACTAGCAACAGCGGAAACAAATATGTACTGGTAGTTATGGATTATTTCAGCAAATGGCCAGAGGTATACCCAATCCCAAATCAAGAAGCGGAAACGGTAGCAGAAGTTTTTGTAAACAATTGGGTTGCAAGGTATGATGTACCAATGGAGTTACATTCTGACCAAGGCAGGAATTTCGAATCAGCTGTGTTCCAGGAAATGTGTAAATCATTGGGCATTCGAAAAACACGAACAACTGCATTGCATCCTCAATCCGATGGTATGGTAGAATGATTCAATAGAACATTGGAGGAGCACTTAAGGAAAGTAGTAGACAAGTACCATAAAGCGTGGGATACCCGCATACCATTATTCTTGATGGCTTACCGATCAGCAGTGCATGAGACAACGGGCCAAACCCCTGCAAAAGTAACTTTTGGCAATGACCTTAGACTGCCAGCTGATTTGAAGTTTGGGATAGATGCCAATGCGGAGAGAAATGTCAAGAAATCCACTAGTGATTTGGAAGAAGAGCTAAGAGAAATACATGATCTGATAAGGCAACGAACAAAGATTATGAGTGACAAGATGAAAGCCAGATACGATAAAGTAATTAATTCAGAAGGTTTTCAGGAAGGAGATTTGGTGCTGTTATACAACCCACAACGTAAAAAGGTTTGCCCTGAAATTGCAGTGTAATTGGGAAGGCCCATATAAAGTTGTAAAACGGATCAACGTTGTAGTGTACCGCATACAAACTATCGGTAAACCACAAACCAAAATGAAAGTGGTCCATTTGGAAAGGCTGGCAACGTTTAGATCGGGAGATTTGTCTAATCGGGACGATCAGACTTAGGTGGAAGGCAGTGTTACGAATATTAGCAAAACTAAGGAGTGCTGCCATCTCTAAGCCGATGCTAAGCAGTGACGTGAATTCACATCCATAGATCAATCATTGTGTATCTACATAAACGAAACAATAATTGCGTCTACACATATGTACCATGTACGTATACGAGCAGCGGAGAGTCAATGCACAAACACATGCATATATCTGAGATACTCCTATAAGTATGCAATGAGAAAAACTATAAAATTGTGCAATTGTAGTTACAGCTGAGAAGTTTGAGAGCTGCTGGACTAGTAGATTCTGGAAGCGCCTAGAAGATGCGAAGGTTGAAATCAAAGAGTATGAAGGCGGCAGTATTATTTTGAATAGTAGAGTTTCATTTAAGCTATCAATCAGTTTGGTTATTAAGCAAGCTATTCGTTGCACAGTTTGAGTGTCATTGTGAAGTACTTTAATAAAGGCCATTTTGCATTATCACATGTTGGAGTTATTTATTCAACAGTTTAGTGATTCGAACTTAGCAGAAGGGCAAATAAGAGGATTTGCAGTAAATTCGTTACAGTATATATGAAAATTCGCAAAATAAAATTTTTTATACAAATGGTTTACATAAACCCCATATAAATCATTGGATATTCTGACAAAAGAACATCGTAATGTATGACAAATTTGACATCAAATCGCGTTACCACATTAAAATATACATCGGTTAATAAAAAAAAACGAAACTGTAAGATATTTTCTTAGGCCTTTCTGCCACTAAAGTTAGGCCAAACTTGTATGTGCTCAATAGGAGCGAAATACGAAATAGATTCAATACCCTAATGCCTACCTAACAGAGCTCTATTATGGTGGTTAAGGGAAATTGGTGTGAGCTGGGTTTTTCCAGCTATTGCACGGAAGTATGAATTTATTTAATTTTAGCCATTGGGCCCTTTTGGTCACTGAATACCACTTTACACAGTTCACTTCGACTTTATTTAAATTTGAACAAATGCGATTCGGACACAAAAAAAAATAAATTTAGCCTACCCTCATACGTATATTAACTATGATCTATGAGACCTTTTGGTTATGTTATTTCCCAGTTTTGGTTATTTAATTTACCAGCCCTTGATTTCGGATGCATTCACCACTCCGGATTGCAGTCTTCGTTAGTTATATTTGGTGACAAATATCCTTTATAGCATTTAAATTGTAAATGTTGACGAAAATTTATTGAAATGGCATATCCCTGGCGCCATACAGAAGCCTTTGGGCATTAGTGGTAATACTCCTACTGGAGGAATGAAGGAGTTTTATTGGCGCGAATTTAAATTGATTTGAGGATTTCACGCCAATTTGGCGTTCACGCTCCTCAAGCATTTCATATATCCTTGTTATGTCCAATATTGGGCATTAGGGTGGATATAGAAAAAAGAAATTTATCCCAAAAAAAAACAGAATCTTAGAAAAAAAATTACATTATTTAATAGAAATTCAAAATTTTGGAGTGGGATTTACACTCACTGAACTCCGGGGCTGCATACGCATTATGCCAGGTCCGGACTTCTGGGGAAGATTCGTGACCGAAGTCGAAATGGAGGTTACGCGAACCCCAAATGGCGCGGAAAGTCCCTATATGCACATAAAAAGACTATATCTAATATTCTAACACTCACCAGATGCAGGATATTCCACATCGTTTATGCCCGCCGAAGGCTCCTGCCTAAATTTAAAAGTTTTTGTCGCCCGAGCACGCGATATATATTTGGCTTTTTGCCTTTTAATGGGGTTTTTAGTTTTGGTTTTATTTTTATAAAAAAACACCACTTTATTTTCGAAACTAAAAATCGGGTTATAACTTTTCGCGCACAAGGGATATGCATTTACTTTTAAAAATTGTTACTATCAAAAATTTCTGTATACGGGCGGCGCGATGCAGGCTTGTATGCTGCTAAATTGTACAACTATAACTCTTTCTCTGCAGTTATCCCTTCTTATATAGCCGGTATCCGTAATGGACACCGTTTTCATGTGCCGTTTTCTTTCGTCATCCTAAAAGCAACCGCAACCATTTCCACCCTATATCCATCCTTTTCCGATTTTCACCACACTCCTACCGCTCATCCGGCAACGCTTGGAATCGAGCTTTTGTAAATTTCCCTATATTGGGAATTTTTTTTGGTTTACTTCAGTTTGACATTTCGCGTTTGTTTACATTTTTATTTGTGGTGTGCGAATTTATGTCCGCGACGATTTCTTAATTTTCGCGTGATTAATTTAATTATTTTTAGTGCGCGTGTGCTCCTTTTATACCAAAAATAAACGGCGCGTCCCTTCAGTGAAATGCGCTAAGTTGTGCATCTGGGCTATCTGTGATGGCGGCTACGGTAATTCTTTCCAACTGCTCAGACTCGTCCGAAACTTTCGCGAGAGTTGTCAAAAGGTGCGCTTTAGACCTAGGATCAGGACCTTGAGAGCGGAAATCCAGGATTTCATACATATCGCAAGATATTTGCAGACGAGTTTAAACAGATTTTCATATGGTTGGAATTGTATGGTTTTCGATACCCACCGAAAAAAATTGTGCCCTTATATAAGTGATTAATGCGCAAAATATTAAGAATGGGTTTTCGTTTCTTTCTTTATTTCTTTTTCAGTGCGTACCTTAGAATGCTCCGGCTTTTGGGCCCTTTGATCCCTGCTGCCACACTCGAGCGGGACAAGTTGCGCTCCAAGCCCAACGCGGGGAACACCCACACCCTGACAATGTATAGGGTTCGACAGTCAATATGACTAATTGGCACATATGCCGGTCAGTGTGACTAATCGACATATGTGTCGGTCAATGTGACGGATTGACAAATGTAAACAAACTCATCCTGAGTTCAAGTAATTATTTGGGTCAGTAAAATTTTACTACTTGTGTGGTCTATACGTGTGTGTATATATTGTATCATTAAATGCATTAAAAGTGAAACGCATTCCAAGTAACGCTACACCACCAGCCTTTGAAGATAATTTGGCGCCTAATTATGTATGACTATTAAAGTGAAATTGACATAAGTGTGCCGTGCTGTTTCGTCTTACGTTTAATGACCCACCTAACTTGCTTTGGGTTACCAAACTTAAATTTTTTTTCGTATTCGATTTTAATTTATGACATAATGGTAACTTGATGCAAAAAGGTAATGAATTTGTTTGTTTACGTAGTTTTTTATTTTTATTTGTTTACATTTGCTTTATATGTGTATCTATAATGATGACTTTCATTTACTGGGAATAAGGTAAAAATATTATTCTTATTGGTGTTTTCTATTCTATCGGTATTCTATAGGTATAAGGGCCCTATATGTCTATTATCTAACTTAACTAGGTATAAAGGATCCTATTATCAAAAATTATGACCTCTCTAAAAGGGCGAGGTTTTCCTAAACGACACCGGCCAAACTAATACTTATTATTTATTTCCTTAATACGACACTTCTAACAAACAAAGTATTTGGGTCGTTACTTCATTTTATTTGTGTCAAACTAAAATTTCAATATTGGAATAAGATGATTGTAGCTATACAACTGGAAGTTTAGGGGCTGCAGCTGATGGAAGAGCGAGTTAGTTATGTAGTAGAAGTAGTTCAAGTAATGGGTAAAAGGAAGGTACAGTGGATGAAAATTTTTATTTTTAAACGTATTTTTTATATTTTCATATTTTCCAGAAATATCTTTTTTTTGATCTTATGTATCATGCGATTTCTGCGGCGGCCACCAAGACAGAATCGTCATGATATTTATGAAGAATTATTTTAATTTTATCGCGATTTGTCACCTGCATAACTTCTAAAGTTAACGCAGTTATTTGATCTTTGAGAACTTGGGTAACTATCTTATTTTTAAATTTGCCTACTGCAGTATATATTATTATTGACCAATTTGTCTCCTAAGGGAGAACTGTCTTTTTTCTTTTACAAGTCGTCAGATTGCCGGCATTTGTACAGCATGTGTACAGCCTGATAAGCAATTGTCCTAAGTCAATCTTATCCTAACAATCAGGTTGCTTGTATTTTTTTCTGGTTTTTTGTTTACAGTCTTGTGGTAGCTTTTAGTATTTGCATATATCCACCGACATAAAAATTTTTAGTCAATCATTATTTTGTGAAAATTTATTATTTTATCAGGGCTGTGGTATAAATCTTCTACCTTGCCGGCCTTCATAGTTGTTATTTCGATAACTTCCATAGGAACTACTACTGTGAATTTTGCTATTGCTTCATGACTATCTTTGTCTTCAAAGATATCAGGAGCATTCAAAGAAATTGTGCAAATTCGTGATTTGCTATTGAACTTAGGCAGGGCTTATGAGTCTGCCTTTACTGTCGATTGAGACATTTTGAAGGTTACTATTTAAAGGTTTATTTTTAATTATTTGTTGCTTTTCCTCAGCTTTGGATTTGGTTTTAAATAATAAAGTACTAAAATGGATATTTGCAAATTGAAAAAATGTTTAAATGCGGTCTTGCACGTTTTTCAATTGCCTATATTTTCATATATTTTTTGAGTATCGTGGCCATTGATGATCAATATCCCGATTACGCAAATCAATGCGGCTAGCCAAGCATCTGAAATGTTTGGGGTATTTTTTGTGTCTACTTGGGCTGGTGGCTCATATTTTACTATTCTATTCTCTGATGTTTCAGAGTTTTCTTTTCCTAATTCATATCCGGCTATCGCTATCATGATACCGTTCGCAATTTTTGTCCACCAAGACATTTTTTTCTTATAATTTTTTCTTAGAATTATTTTCCTGGAAATTGAATGAATTTAAAATTAAAAATTTTCTTTTTTATTTATTTATTATTATTTTTCTATAATATTACTATAAATTAGTTTTAATCTCTATTAGGGAAGACCATTCTATTCATTCTACAAATTTCTTCCTCTACAGTTGTAGGATTTTTGACATCTTCTAATGTCGGCTCCCTATTCATACCTATTATTTTTTCATATTTTTCTTAATCCATTTAATTCTTTTTCAAGATCTCTAGTTTCTAAGTCTAAAATTGGGTTTTTATCCCATTTAAGGGGGTTTTTGACAAAGACCTAGGCATTCTACTATTTGTTTTTTTTTGTATTAGTTGCTAAATTTAATATTTAATTAATTTAGTATTTTCTTTTTGCAATTTTTTTTTAGTCAGACAAAATTCCTAAGCAGAGATTAAAAATTTGAGCAGCCGTGAGGCTGCCAATTTTTTTCTAATACTTAGATTACGTAAAATTCGCCGCCAGTCGTGTTGCCGGTCAGCATTGTTGGTGTACCGAATGATATTCCAATAATATTCCACTTTACTTCCATCCAGAATGTTGAGTGTCCAAATAATATTCCACTCTTTTTGAGTATCGTGGCCATTGCAATGATCAATAGCCCGATTACGCAAATCAATGCGGCTAGCCAAACATCTGAATGTTTGAGGTATTTTTGTGTCTACTTGGGCTGGTGGCTCATATTTACTACTCTATTCTCTGATGTTTCAGAGTTTTCTTTTCCTAATTCATATCCGGCTATCGCTATCATGATACCGTTCGCAATTTTTGTCCACCAAGACATTTTTTTCTTATAATTTTTTCTTATAATTATTTTCCTGGAAATTGAATGAATTCAAAATAATATTTATTTATTATTATTTTTCGATAATATTACTATAAATTATTTTTAATCTCTATTAGGGAAGACCATTCTATTCATTCTACAAATTTCTTCCTCTACAGTTGTAGGATTTTTGACATCTTCTAATGTCGGCTCCCTATTCATACCTATTATTTTTCATATTTTTCTTAATCCATTTAAATCTTTTTCAAGATCTCTAGTTTCTAAGTCTAAAATTGGGGTTTTATCCCATTGAAGAGGGTTTTTTGACAAAGACCTGGGCATTCCAATTTACTAGTTTTTTTTGTATTAGTTGCTAAATTTAATATTTAATTAATTTAGTATTTTCTTTTTGAATTTTTTTTTAGTCAGACAAAATTAAATAAAAATAAATGTAAGGCGCGATAACCTCCTCTTGATTTTCCCTACAAATTGGCCGGACGGGACCTACATGATTTTATGACGACTCCGAACGGCATCAGCAAGGCAGATGAGTTTTCACTGAGAGCTTTTCATGGCAGAAATAGATCCGGAGCGCTTGCCAAACACTGCCGAGGGGCGACCCCGCTTAGAAAAATTTTCTTCTAATTGAAAAACCTTATTTCTAAAATTTTTGATGTTGCTTTGCCCGGGGTTTGAACCCAGGTCATCCGGTGTGGTAGGCGGAGCACGCTACCATCACACCACGGTGGCCGCCAAGTCAGACAAAATTCCTAAGCAGAAATTAAAAATTTGAGCAGCCGTGAGGCTGCCAATTTTTTCTAATACTTAGATTACGTAAAATTCGCCGCCAGTCGTGTTGCCGGTCAGCATTGTTGGTGTACCGAATGATATTCCAATAATATTCCTCTTTACTTCCACCCACAATGTTGAGTGTCCAAATAATATTCCACTCTGTCTTATGCTTTTGCTGCCAGTATAATGTGTAGTCATTTCCTTGTGTGCTGTTGTTCTTTTAAACGGGATTTGACCTGCCCTGCATGTACTTGGACCGTCTAGTACCCTGCTTTTCTCTACTTTTGTTGTGTTATAGCCTTATAAGGAAGGAGTACTTCTTGTTGAGGCGTCATTTCGCTTAATTGCATTCTTTTGGCACTGATCTGTGGCCATTAAATTTTAATTTTTAGAGAGAAAAAAAAACTTGGCGGGATCTTTATCAGTGAGATCGTTTTTAGCAGCTTTGCTTGTTTAGCAAATTTCCTGCTAACTTACCGATCAAACTGGCGGGATCGCCATGTAATAAGAAAAATAAGAAAGGGACAATCTTCTTTCCGAGTCCAAATAGAATTGATTCTTAAATATTTTGATTTTCAGAGCTTTAAGGCCGTTAGTGAAAGACAAAAACTAAGTTTTTTATTGTTCTCCTACGCGTTTCGATGTTTTCTACATATTTTTCAGGGAGCCTGGTTTATTTAAAATAAAACATAAAACAAAATGACAATTATTGATGTTTTCACAACAAAAAACATTCATCAATATTTCACTTACATTAATTTGTATAATTACACACATTAAAATATCATTTAATTGTGATTAAAGCAATAACAATAATAAACAACACAACATTCTGCACATTTAAAAAGTTCAACTGCGTCCATTGCGTCGTACATTCTGATTGATTGCAGTCGCGTAGGCGCAGTTTATGTGATCCACATCTTCTTAGAAATTCATCGTTTTGTTTACTTTTTGTTGTATGCGCAGCCCTTCTAATGTTAATCTCGTTTTCTCTCTTCTCTCAGTATCTATAATTTTCGCGTTTCAAAATCTGCTGCTGTACTGTGCCGTGCACTGGACTTTTAAAAAGGGAATGTTGGTAGACGAATAATTAAAATAGTGGTAGAAGTCGGTAGATTTTTTTCCAAGAAAACAAAAGCTACAGTTTATATTTGTACAAAACAATTCATAATTTATTGTAAAACAAATAATGCCAATTTCAGACAGAGGCTTAATGGAATAATTATTCAAGTTTTCTACATTAAAGCCCTAATTGAACTCAATCTTCCATACAAAATACAAATTCTTAATTATCTCATTATTGCTTTATTGAATGCCTAATCGAGTGAAAAATCCAGTATTTGCTTGGTGCTTCGAATTTTATTGTCAATGTAACAAATAACAATCAAAAATAAATTATTTTTAATAATTTACGAAGAATAGAAAAACACGAAAAAATTCAAAATTTGATTTTCGCTGCATTTGCTGCAAACGATAATATGGCTTTTTCGAAAATAGGTACATATTTGGTTAGGTGCAACATCTAAGGATAGTTCCGCATGCAAGGAAAGTATGCATCCCAGAACTATCCCTGGGTGATACAAAAATACAATTCTCCATGGAGGCTAAATATCTGGGGGTCACACTGGATAGAACCGTCACGTGGATTGCTCATTTGGATGCTATCCTAAACAAGACAACACGAGCTTTCTTCGCCTGTATTCGTCTATACGGCAAAACATGGGGGATTTGTCCAAAAATGGTATATTGGACATTTAACACTGTCGTAAGGCCAATAGTCACCTATGCTTCCCTATTTTGGTGGCAGAAGGCCACGCAAAGAAAGGCAACGGCTAAACTAAGCAAACTGCATCGATTAGTTTGCGTTGGCATAACGGGTGCGATGAGAACCGCCTCTGCTGACGCACTTACTGCTTTAGTGGGAATACCTCCCTTCCCTATTCTGACAGAGAAAGAGGCAACACTAGGTGCACTAAGACTTCCAAATATTTGTGAGTTGAAGCAAGGAAATATGATAGGGCATATGAAAGTAATAAGAAAATTCATAGGAAATCCCTCATTACAACTGCGAGACGTAATATCCCCTAAGCTCAGAATCTCACGGAACTCTGAAGTGTCCATTGTGGACAGTACCCACTGGGTAATAGGGAATCCTTATAACGACCCTGACTCAGAGGTCTGGTACACGGGTGGATCGAAATTCGATGACGGAAGAACGGGAGCTGGCATCTATGGGCCAAACTTTAAAAAAATCGATACCAATGGGATGTTACCCCATCATATTTCATGCAGTAGAGGTCTGTGGTAGAGAATGTCTGCGGAGAGGCTCAACATCGAAGAGCATCTACATTACGTCAGACAGCCAGGCGGCACTGCGTGCCTTGCAATTCTTTACAGTTACATCTAAGCTAGTGGATGAGTGCTCTGAAATCCTTAATGCCCTGAAAGCCAAAAACAAGGTTTTGTTGGGATGGGTTCCCAGACATCAGGGACAAGAAGGTAAAGAACATGCAGATTACCCAGCAAAGCAGGATACTACATCAGCATTCTATGGTCCAGAGCCCTTTGTGGACTCACAAAAGCACATAACAGGGAAACTATAAGTAACTGGGAAAACTAAACAATCAGACGTCACTGGATTGATAGCACAGGGCAAAGGCAGGCCAAACTTTTTATACTTCCGGCAACGAAAGTATCAGCCAAACTCATTAACCTAAGCAGGGAGGACCTAAGAACTCTTACTGGGTACTACACGGGACACTGCGGTCTACGATATCACCTAAGTAAATTAAATCTATCCGATACCCAAATTTGTCGTTTCTGTGAGCCGAATGATGAAACGCCGGTTCACATTCTCTGCGAATGCGTCGCTATAGCTAGGCAGAGACTATCCCATCTAGGTAGTGGGACTCTTAATCCCTATGTGATATGGAGTAAAAAGCCTAAAGAGGTACTTAGATACATCAAGAGCCTCCAGATACAAAAAGGTCTTGCACAATAGTTCTGTACAAAGGCCGCAGTGCTTCCAGACCTATCAATAATAACAATAATACACGAAGTCTTATGGAGCTTTTCGGCCGTTGGTTTTAAAGCAAAAACAAAGTTTTTTCTTTTTTTTTCTACATGTTTCGGTACTATTTTGCACCTTCCTCAGGAAGTCTGTTTATTGGACAAAAAAAATAAAATAATTTATAAACATAACATCGACAAAGTATATAGCATTTTGTACTAAACACTTACATTAGTTGTATTTTACAATTTTTCCACTTAAAACATATTAATTTACTTAAATATTTATTTTATTTATTTTCACTGATCGCCGTGGCGTAAGCACAACTAATATTGTCCACATCGTCCTAAAATTTACAGCTTTTTTTATTCTTTGCTGTATTCGAAGGTCAGTCATGTTTTTTCTCTTCTTCTACATCTACAATTTTTACATTTTCAAAATCAGCTGAGTGTTGTTTATTTGTTAAGTGTTGAGAAAGCGCAGCTGAGTTTTTTCCATTTTTGGCATCTGCTCTGTGCTCGGTGATTCTGACACCCAGAGCTCTCTTTGTTTGCCAATGTATATTTTGTTGCACTTTTCTTCAACATTCCCATTGCACTTTATTTCGTATATGACGTTGTGTTGTTGGTCCTTCTCTACTTTTTCTTTTGTTCTTGTGAATATTTTATTAAGTGTTAAGTGTGGCTTGTAGGCAAAGCATGTATTTTGTTGTCCGCTAAGCCTGGTATGTATGTAACTCTCCTGTATATTGTCTTTTCTTGTTCGTTGTTTGTGGCTGCATTTCTATTATAATTTTTAATTTGGTTTATTGTTGTTGTTATAAGCATCTCTGATACTGCATTAGGGTACCCATTTTTATAGAGTATGTTTTTTTATTTTTCGCCTGTTTTCATTTCTGAACTCCTGATTACTAAGTTTGAAAATTTTTGGGCCAGTGATAATTTATCATTCTCGACGATGATATTGATTTTGCGTACCAGTTTGTTATAATTTTTCGATTTTTTTCTTATAATTTCTATATCTAGGAAGGATATTTTCGCATTATTTTCTCTTTTTGCAGTAAACTGGATTTTATTATGTTGAGCATTCAAAGTTTTTAATATTTCTTCCACGTCCTGTATTTCAACAATTGCTAATATGTCATCTACATATTTATTTATGTATTTGACATATATATAGATGGCTAGGCTATCGTCAATAATTTGTCAGTCTGCCACACAGGGCGAAAGTGGGTTTCCCATGGGCATACCGTATATTTGTTGATAAAAGGTGCCATCATAAACGAAGTAATTATTATCTCTTAAGCAGAAATCAAGCAGTTTTAGAAATTGTGTTCTCGTGAGGGAGGCGTGTTTTTCAAAAATTTGCCATTGTTGCATGATTGTACGTATCGCTAGTTGAGTCGGAATATTTGTGAAAAGGGAGACCACGTCAAACGATTTTATTTTGATTGTATTTATAGTGAAGAAGGAAACGGCTGCTTTCCATTTTAACTATTTTTTGTAAATAGAATTGTGATTCGATTAAGTTTCTGTGTGAAAGCTTTATACCGTTTTCACATTTCACGGAAATAACACTTTAAAAAAAACATGTAAACAAAACAAGAAATACATGTAAATTTGTATACACATTGCTCATGCCTATATTATACTTGCTTTTTTCCTGTATTTTGAGCTTGAAATACTGACGAAAATTTACCAAAACTTCTAATTACAACAACAATTTTCCAATGTACCACAAATACTGCCACAAAATAATTCGGCATGTTATTGTTTACTTAAAACTTTTTTTATTTTCGTTCAAAATTATTTAAAAAAAATTGATGAAAATAGCGCAGGAAAAAATATTTGCGTGTCCATTTAAATTTTTTCGCGTTTGAATTTGTGCACAAATTTTTCAAAATATGTTAGTTTATTTAGTGTCACCTCTTAATGTTATTTGGGTGTGCTCGGCAATTAAATACGTTTACCTAATAATAGCACTATTTGGTTTCGATGCGAATATATTGAAATGTTGGTAGGTTTTTGGGCTTTGGTGGTAGAAGTGGTAGAAAATGAAAAAGGGCTTAAAAGTTGGTAGATCTACCAATAAATTGGTAAGGTCCGTGCACTGCCTGTGCTAGTCAGGTACTCCAGCAAACGCTGTAGTGTTTTTTTTCTTTTCGCGTCGGTTTTATGCTCATTTATTCTTATGTTTAACGATCTCTTTCTGGTTCCAATATACATTTTATCACATTCTTCTCCTATTGTTCCATTGCACTTTATTTCATAGACTACGTCGTGTTGTTATCTTGTCCTTTGGTTGTGGAAATATTGTGCTAAGTGTATGGTTTAGTTTGTGTGCAATTTTTATGTTGTTGTTCTTTGTAAAGCTTTGCATTGATTTGTTGTCTGTTAGGCCTGGTATGTATTTGACGCCTGTGTATATTTTCCTTTCGTTTTCAGGTCTTAAGCTTACATTACTTCGCGCATTGTTAGGTATGTTTGCCTTGGTTGTTGTAATCCATGCGTCTATGAGTTTATTAGGTTAGGCATTTTTGTATAAAATATTTTTAATTCGTCGTTCGTTTTCTTTGATGAACTCCTGTTCGCTTAAGTTTAGAACTTTCTTAATAAAGTTAATTGCCGTATTTTTCTTCTGCACCCATGGGTATTTGGAGTAATAGTTTATCATCCTTGATGATACTACGGACTTAGAGTACATTTAGTTTTAAGTTTATTGTTTGGTGTTATTATTTTAGGGTCTAGGAAGGCTATTTTATTTTCTTTCTATTTTTCTATTGTGAATTGGATTTTTATTATGTTGTCTCTTTAAAGTTTTTAGTATTTCTTCCGCATCCTTGGTTTTAATTATTTCGAATATATCTTCTACATACTTATTGATGTATTTGATATATATGTCCTTAGTTTTTAATTCGGCAATGCTGTCGTCAAGAATCTTATCCAGCACTATATTGGCTACAGTTGGTGACAGTGGGTTGCACAATTGGCATTCCGTACACCTGTAGGTAGAATTTTCCATCGTATGTAAAGTAAATATTATCCCTCAAACAAAAATCCAAGCAGGTTTGAAATTGTTTGTTTGTTAACGTCGTATGATTCTTTATTGCCTCATAATTGTGCGAATAGCCAATTGTACCGGAATGTTGGTAGAAAGGGATATTACATCAAACGATATTAGCATTTCGTCATCTTCCACCGTCACATCTCTAAGGTTGTTCTTTAGTTGTAGAGAATTACTTATGTTTAGGCTATCACTAATTATATTTTTCATTATTAGCCCTATGTGTCTAGAGAGTTCATAGCATGGCACTCCTACGGAAGATGATATTGGTCTCAGAGGGCTGTTCTCTTTATGGATCTTTGGAAGTT
The DNA here is from genome assembly GCA_029619165.1 of Eurosta solidaginis. NCBI lineage: Eukaryota > Metazoa > Arthropoda > Insecta > Diptera > Tephritidae > Eurosta > Eurosta solidaginis. Next base: position 5,623 of record JARSSU010009990.1, on the reverse strand, counting down.
CATATAGCCTTGGTGCAGTGGCCACTCTACAAGTGAGCTGTTTTTTTAATTTTAAGGTTAATATTTTTCTGTTTGTAGATGTTGTTTATTATATTATTGTTCTTCCTTAACAACTGTTGCGTGGGATCATTTCTTATTGTTTTGTATGTGTTTTTGTCACTGAGTAATTGTTCCATTTTTTGTTCATAATCCGTTTTGTACATCTTACCGTTTTGTTTCCATTGTCTGCGTTTGTAACGATTATTGAATCTTTATGTTTTTAACAAAGTTTCTGGTGTTTTCAAATATTTTTAAATAAATTTCTCTTTGGATTGTTGGGTATTTTCTTTTTATATGTGTTTATTTTCGTTGCTAGATACATCTCAGTATATCTATTTGTCTCTCATCTTCTATTGTTTGAATGCCTTGCTCTAAGTCCGCAATCATATGAATGGGTGAAAAGGTTTTTTTCGAAACTGCTAACGCAAATTTTTTCCCCATTGATAGTAGCTAACGGTTCTCTGGTGATACTGATATATTGGGTTTCATTTGTAAACCACTCTTCGTTCGTCCTTAGACCAAGAAGCATTTCAAAACTTTTATTGACATGCACTTGTAGTTTTGAGTTTAAGGGTTCCTCTGTGGTAGTGTGTATTTTGTTTCTAAATGTTTTCACTTGCCAGCACCGAAGTAAAATCATCCTCATTTAGTCGCTTTTTAGGTCATCCCTAATATGTCTTATATCGGTACTGATGATTTTAATTTGAATATTGGCATATATATCAAATACATCAATAAGTATGTAGATGATATATTCGCAATAATTAAAACCAAGGACGAGGAAGAATACTAAAAACTTTAAACAGACAACATAATAAAATCCAATCACAATAGAAAAAGAGAAAGAAAACAAAATAGCCTTCCTAGACCTTGCAATAATAAAATCAAACAATAAACTTAAAACTAATTGGTACTCTAAGGCGTAGCATCATCATAGTGATAGCCAAACCACCCGTGCGTGCAGAAGAAAAATACGGCAATTAACTTTATTAAGAAAGTTTTAAACTTAAGCGAACAGGAGTTCATGAAAGAAAACGAACGACGAATTAAAACTATTTTATACAAAAATGCCTATCCTAATAAACTCATAGACGCATGGATTACAACAACCAAGGCAAACATACCTAACAATGCGCGAAGTAATGTAAACTTAAGACCTGAAAACGAAAATAAAATATACACAGGCGTCAAATACATACCAGGGGGCCTACTGTGTATTGCGATGCGAAAGGCAGTGCGATTCGAAATAAAATTGCGATGCGAAAGGTAATTGGAACTGTGTAGCGCTATCGCATCGCTAACAATGTCGCTTTTTTATTATTCGCATCACTGACCCAGTGTTGCCAGAACATTTTCAGAAAAGAAGCTAAACGGGCAAAAAAAAGCTAAAAAAAATTTTAAGCTAAAAAAAGCTAAAAATTTAAGGCAACTTTACAAGGATTTTATTAATTTTTCATAAGAATCTTAGCATTTTAAACAATTTATACATCTAGTAAAAAATGTAAATTAATTTTTACTCCAAATATAATTTACAGATGCAATCTGTGTTTTATACAAATATTTTAAAGTCAATAATTGACCACTCCTCTACTACTGCTAAACTATTCACTGCTTGCAACAGGATATACATATAAACGGTAGTAGGTGTGAGATAAAAATATACATAATGTCTTAAAATATTTCGATATCACAGGATTCTTCATCATCTGATAAATTGCAATAATATTTGATTTGTTCATTAGTCAATGAGATCGTTTGTAAATCATGGCAGCGCTTATTTCTCTTCCTAGTCTGTACCTTACATATAAATTGAATTTAACATTTCTAAATGTAACTGCTACGCTGCTTTGTTTTAACATTGTTCATGGTGCTGAAAATTCGCTCCACTTCTGCATTACTAATTGAGAGAGTTTTTCGTGTTTTAAAAGGTCGATTTCGTTGCCTTTTGGCCTCAACACAGTTGCATTATGATCCAACAAAAGTGGTGCAAATGCTTATTCTTTGTTGTGTTCTGCACAATATTTGTATAATGTTCAATGTTGAAAATCCTATCAGTTCAGAAATTGAGCGGAAGAAGTGACCGTTAATTTTAGTCTTAAATTCTCACGGTCCATTCTTGATTATGCACAAATTGTTCTTTGGAAAAATTTAGCTTTTTTTCTATTTGAATTTAATTCCCATGGTTTTGGAAATATTCTTCAAATTGTTATTCATCTCGTTTAGGACTTTTATTGAGTTGCTTTGGTTGGGTTGCATTTAGTGGGAAGTTACTCTCTTCCATAAATTATTGATGTGTTGCCATGAAGGCCACTAGGATTTCAAATTGTTGCTTTTGTGTTGTTTAGTCTTTGGAGTTGCCCTATATATTTTTTAAAGAATGTATAATGAATATAAAGATATCAATTTATCATTCAAGGTTCGAATCGAGCTCAAGGCCAGAACAATAATTTTTTCTAATGCTAATTATTGTTATTTTTTAATTTTCTAAATTTGAAAAATTGTATTTTGTTTTTGGAATAGTAAGTAGAAAATTTTCAGACAACCTGCCATAGCTGCGCAGATAGATCCATTTCGAAGGGTGCTAAGCCTTCATCATCAGTACGCTTTAGGCATGCTGCGCTAACCATTTAGCTATACAGCGGTGGTTTGTTTGACTGGCAAATTTGCGACTTCTATTCCTTTTTACCAACTATATTTATTCAGTGTTGCGCCATCTGGTGCAAATCACTGAAAATGCTGGATTTTTGTTTATTGTCAATTACTTTGTTTGACATTCCCAAGTGCTCATGGTTTATTAACAATTGTTTTTGTTTTTATCGGCCTATTGATAAATCATTCAAGGTTCGAATCGAGCTCAAGGCCAGAACAATAATTTTTTTCTAATGCTAATTATTGTTATTTTTTAATTTTTCTAAATTTGAAAAATTGTATTTTTGTTTTTGGAATTGTAAGTAGAAAATTGTTCAGACAACCTGCCATAGCTGCGCAGATAGATCCATTTCGAAGGGTGCTGAGCCTTCATCATCAGTACGCTTTAGGCATGCTGCGCTAACCATTTAGCTATACAGCGGTGGTTTGTTTGACTGGCAAATTTGCTACTTCTATTCCTTTTTACCAACTATATTTATTCAGTGTTGCGCCATCTGGTGCAAATCACTGATAATGCTGGATTTTTGTTTATTGTCAATTACTTTGTTTGACATTCCCAAGTGCTCATGGTTTATTAACAATTGTTTTTGTTTTTATCGGCCTATTGATAAATCATTCAAGGTTCGAATCGAGCTCAAGGCCAGAACAATAATTTTTTTCTAATGCTAATTATTGTTATTTTTTAATTTTTCTAAATTTGAAAAATTGTATTTTTTGTTTTTGGAATAGTAAGTAGAAAATTTTTCAGACAACCTGCCATAGCTGCGCAGATAGATCCATTTCGAAGGGTGCTAAGCCTTCATCATCAGTACGCTTTAGGCATGCTGCGCTAACCATTTAGCTATACAGCGGTGGTTTGTTTGACTGGCAAATTTGCTACTTCTATTCCTTTTACCAACTATATTTATTCAGTGTTACGCCATCTGGTGCAAATCACTGATAATCCTGGATTTTTGTTTATTGTCAATTACTTGTTTGACATTCCCAAGAGTTCATGGTTTATAACAATTGTTTTTGTTTTATCGGCCTATTGATAAATCATTCAAGGTTCGAATCGAGCTCAAGGCCAGAACAATAATTTTTTTCTAATGCTAATTATTGTTATTTTTTAATTTTCTAAATTTGAAAAATTGTATTTTTGTTTTTGGAATAGTAAGTAGAAAATTTTTCAGACAACCTGCCATAGCTGCGCAGATAGATCCATTTCGAGGGTGCTAAGCCTTCATCATCAGTACGCTTTAGGCTGCTGCGCTAAACCATTTAGCTATACAGCGGTGGTTGTTTGACATGGCAAATTTGCTACTTCTATTCCACAATAACAAAAATCCAGCATTATCAGTGATTTGCACCAGATGGCGCAACACTGAATAAATATAGTTGGTAAAAAGGAATAGAAGTAGCAAATTTGCCAGTCAAACAAACCACCGCTGTATAGCTAAATGGTTAGCGCAGCATGCCTAAAGCGTACTGATGATGAAGGCTTAGCACCTTCCAAATGGATCTATCTGCGCAGCTATGGCAGGTTGTCTGAAAAATTTTCTACTTACTATACCAAAAACAAAATACATTTTTCAAATTTAGAAAAATTAAAAAAATAACAATAATTAGCATTAGAAAAAATTATTGTTCTGGCCTTGAGCTCGATTCGAACCTTGAATGATTTATCAATAGGCCGATAAAAACAAAAACAATTGTTAATAAACCATGAGCACTTGGAAATGTCAAACAAAGTAATTGACAATAAACAAAAATCCAGCATTATCAGTGATTTGCACCAGATGGCGCAACACTGAATAAATATAGTTGGTAAAAAGGAATAGAAGTAGCAAATTTGCCAGTCAAACAAACCACCGCTGTATAGCTAAATGGTTAGCGCAGCATGCCTAAAGCGTACTGATGATGAAGGCTTAGCAACCTTCGAAATGGATCTATCTGCGCAGCTATGGCAGGTTGTCTGAAAAATTTTCTACTTACTATTCAAAAACAAAAATACAATTTTTCAAATTTAGAAAAATTAAAAAATAACAATAATTAGCATTAGAAAAAAATATTGTTCTGGCCTTGAGCTCGATTCGAACCTTGAATGATTTATCAATAGGCCGATAAAAACAAAAACAATTGATATCAATTTATAAACTCTTCAATTATAGACTTACGTATGAAAAATGCGAATGCTATTAGTGTAGCAGAAAAAGCGAAAATCAATGCTGTTGGACATTCGCTTTCGCTATACAGAGTGACTGGCAATGCGAAAGGGAGAAAAATTGCGAATGGGCAAAATGTGAAGGCGAATGTCAAATATGCAGGCGAATGTCAAGATACAGAGTACTGATTTTGCGATTTCGCGATTTTTTCTGCGCATCGCAATACAGAGTAGGCCCCCAGGCCTAAAGGCCGCGGTACAATGACATTTTTCATATAGATGCGTTAACACAAAACTTATGCATTCCAATAACATCGCCACAATCAACCAAGATGTCGTTTGTCAATATGAAAGCACTTCAGACTTGGCAATTGAAGTTTATTACGCCTTGCCCATTCACATACAATATTTCGCGAACACTGTTATAAAGCATTCTCTCTATACAACAAAATACATTAAAATCAAAAAACAATAAATGTAGGCGCGCGATAACCTCCGAAGAGATCAAGGCCGAGCTTCTCTTCCAATTTGCGTCGTGACCTCTTGATTTTTCCCTACAAATGGCCGGACGACCTACATGTTTTATGCGACTCCGAACGGCATCTGCAAGGCAGATAAGTTTTCACTGGGAGCTTTTCATGCCAGAAATACACTCGGAGCGCTTGCCAAACATGCGAGGGGCGACCCCGCTTAGAAAAATTTTTTTATAATTGAAAACCTTATTTCTAAAAATTTGATGTTTATTTGCCAAGGGAGGTGAAAGGGAAAAAATGGAATACTGTGTGGAAGCAG